>JAPDSC010059335.1:18400-42810 GCA_026290005.1 Latrodectus geometricus
CTCTGAAACCGGATGCATATTTTAGAATGAACTTTATTACTGAAATAACAGGGACTGATTTATTAATGTTAAAATAAGCATGTCATATTAGAATTAATTGAGAGTTAAATACTTAGAAAAATTGGAGGAATGGGAAAACAACGATGGTGTTTATATTAGTTTGGGGAAAAAGTAATCCATTATTTTTTCGATAGACGTCTGTAGTGATCGATATCGCGTGAGGTATCTATCAAACAATTTCAGATTTATGCTCGTTGGAAAGGTGACATATGACACTAAAATATCCTCTTGCGGTTTTTTGTTTGATTCATTCAGTTACGAGTACAAGGTTTTAAAAAATGGAAGACAACAAACAGAAAATTCGATACATTTTCGTTTTTCTTTTGTAACGGCGAAAAAGATAGCCGGGTAGCTAAAATTGTGAAAGGTGTTTATCGTCCTATATAAGACTGTAACAACCAGTCACGTACAATTTTTGTTTCGTCGAATCCGTTTGGGTATTTGGATGCTAAAGATGCACCTCGCATGTGGATACAGCATCGTCGAAAATGTCTATAAAATATCAAAAAAAGTTGACCGCATGTCAGCAGTCGTAACGCGCAAGACCTAAAAATTTACATGAAAGCTGTTTTAAACCTTTTTACAAAGTGAATCCAAAAGAAGTAACATAAAGTTCACGGCCCCTGTTGGCCCTGTGAAATAACTCTTTTCATCACAGGGCATGGGCCATTTCCCTCCTACCTCAACAGAATCGGTGAGACAGATACCTGCGCTTGTGGAGACGTTGGCAACCCAATGCACTATGCAACAACTTGCCCAATCACCTGTTCATGGAGTTTCACTAAACCTACTCCTCGTCTCACAATGACCTGGTTTAAAAACTTAGTTAAAAACCAGCAATCTAGACACAAACTGATCTCCCTGGTGTCTTTCTTACTTACCCACAGAGAACTCATCCTCCCAGATAGAGAGGATTCTGAAGATGCCAGCTATGATGACTAGTTACACATAATATGTAAACTCTATGATCACCATTAATGGAACTAATCACGAACTGTGGAAGATCCATACTTATATACTGTATTTCATTGTTTTTTATTATTTGTTTTACTATACCTCTTATTTTTAATATTAAATTACCTACCTTTACTCATTATGCACTACAGCATTTTAATGTGGAATATCATTTGTCATTCTGTTATTCAACATTCATTGTATTATCTTTTTGTACCTTTTAGTTCAAATAAATTTGTCCATTGGAGGAGGCCAGTTGTGGCTGAGTGATCCTGCCCCGGTAGCGGTATTGATGTTGTTGCGCTTGGGCTCGGGGTTGCACTCAGAGCGGCGCTCCTCTGCCGGTGTTCACATCTCTTCCTTCCAGCAGACTCCAACAAAACTGGTAAAACCCGCTTTGGGTTAGGTACAGAGAGTCTTGCTGGTGCTCACATAAAGTTTACGTAAAAATAATGGATTTCTTTTTCTCCAACCTAATATAAGTACTTATGGAGATGTTATGAAAAATGAAATAAAAATCTCAACAAATGAAGACATTATTGTAGGCAAGCCTACATTTTTTTTGTCATGATTGTATGATATAGTTTACGGTTATATATATTTTAAATTATAATAGGTTCACAACGAGTTGTAAAAAAGAAATGCTTGCGAATCTTGCTCATAAACTGAAATCTTTTCCTACAATGATGAAAATGCTGCACTGCTCAGTGTAAACCTTAAATATTTTCTGGCTTTGGTGTAAAATTGTGCATTCATTGGAGCGATAGGAAATGTCGTGGTAAATACCTAAGTTGGCTATGACTCACATTTAGCCATTCCTAAGGGGATGTAACTTTGCTTACGTGTGCACCGGCATGTGCCCAAGCAGGGGCGAGGCAGAAGACCCCCGATACTTGTTCCACCACCCCCAGAGAAATCACTTCACTAGAAGGTACAATCCCTACGATATACGAAACTTAATCAGTCCTGAGGCCCCTAACAATGAATCTCACCAACCACGACGTTTGGCTAATACCTGATGGTGACAGTAATTCACCCACACCAACTGTAAACAATCTCTCTGTCTGCATATGTTCTTTGTATATATCCTTACGGTATGCGAATATAAATACTTGTAAACCACCTTACATTGCAAATATCTTTACTTTTGTTAGGTATATATTATTATAACATGACAAAAGTAAAGGTATTTACTTTTGTTTTGGTTATGTTATAATAATATATTTATAATTTTTTTACATGTTTTATGTATATAAAAAAAGAGATGTGTTTATTTATTTACGTGCATTCACATCATAAAAGCACTACCCAGGTTTACAGTGCTGTCACATGGTGATCTGTGCATGTCAATAGTATAAACTAAAATAAAATAAAAAAAAAAAAAATTAAACTTAATTACATTTTTCATCTTAATCCAGATTTATATTTAACCTAGAACCTCTCTATTTTGTATTGCCATTTCTGTTATTATTCTTAAAATTATTACATTTTCGATCTTGGTGTTTATTTGTTATTCGAATTTATCCCCTTATTTTCACCTCGCCATGCAAGGCCTATTTTTGGAGCATTTACTGTAACTTTTTAAGTGTTATGAATTATTATGAAATTCAACTGTAATCATACTTTAAGTAATTTTTACTTAGGAAAAGAAGGTAAATGGCCGAAAGGCCACAAACCTATCCAGCCCTAGGCCCATAGCTTCACTAGCAGGGCATTTCGAACACGATGTGCGCCGGATCCTCAGTAAATTCGTTGTCTTCTGATGATGACGCTCTCCCAACAGTTGATGAAGGAAAAGCAATTGAATTTTGAATGTAAGTGCCAATGCTGCAACCTTAGAATAGCAATGTCTGGTGAGTGCAGTTGAACAAGCGTTTTCAGTTTAAATGCCTTGAAACGCAGTATTTTGTTTATCATGCGCAACAACATGTACGTTAGACTGGCGTCACTCAACAAAAATCACGGAATAACCACCTGCTTCCGTGACGGCCACAGTTTGCCCAATTGGAAATCTGCTGGGATATTCCGCGGTGTGGGGCGGGGGAGTGTCTGCAAATGTCCAAACAGCTGTTCACACAGTAATAGTAGATTCCGTTTTCGCGTGCCTAGCGGGATGGGAGAGAGAAAAGTAACCGGAAACCTGGAAAGCGTTGATGCACATGACATCGGGTCAGGTGTTGCTATATTTGTCGCCCGAATTCAACAGAATGCGACGAACACGAGATAATAATGCCACATTTTGTTTTCGGTAGTCGGAAACGGCGGAATTTGTGAGGCGATTTCTTTTCCAGCTCTCTGGTAAAACGGAATATTCTCTTTCACGTATTACGAATGGCATATCCAACAGAAAAGAATCAGGTTAACTGTCAGAATTGAATTTTATACGACCTGAAAGAATATAATTCATTCTTTTCTTGAAATAATAGATTTATAGTCCAAAAATGCATCATAATTTACTCTAAATTATGATATCAATAGCAAGCAAAGTTAACGAAGCCTGAAGGCGAAACATCTTTTAAAGTTATAAGTTTTTAAAAAAATTACTGAACGAATATAAATTACTAAGACATATTTATTTAACGCGTGGTTTTGTTTCTGAAAAAGATTTCTTTGACGAGATTGATGTATATTGAAGCATGCTACATACATGCTTGACCAAGCATTTTAATTTGCTGAAAGAGAGCTATCAAAGTGTTATACTAACTGCCAAGAAAAGTTTTAATATGAATAACACAAATAGAAATATGTAACTGCTATTTAATATGTTGTAATTCTTTATATACATCTTTTTCGTTAAAAACAAAATCCTGTTGCAAAACAAGAAAAAAACAAAAAATTCAGTTACAAACGGAATTTTCAACCACATTTTTATTATGAATCTTAACAAATTTTTTGAAATGCTTTTAAAAAAGTCACGTTTTTTTTTTTAAATTTTTGTACTAGTAATTAATTTGAAATCAAAGATAATATTTGATACACTTTTAAACTTACCTTCTATTAGTACAGTAACATTGTTAATATTTAATTTTCTCAACAACAGTTGCTCAATTAAAAGATTTAAACAGAGATTTGACAAATGTTCCACGCATTTTATTTAAAAATATTATTATTTAAGCTAGACATTTGTTTGCTTCTTAGTGAGCGGAATTTAATCACGTATCAATAAGAGCGTATTTTATAACAAACAACAACAAAATGGCCTATTGTCGTGTTTCCAAAATATCAAACGCAAATCAAAAATAATAAATGCGTGTATTGGAAACGGAGCCAACTTAATTCATTTGTGTGAAATTCATTTACGTCTAATTCTGGGATCAAATTTTGAGCAGTCTTGCGAAGGTCAAAAGGGTCGATTGTGCATATTCATCCACTCCTCAGCAGGGGGCCACCGAAAGGGGCCTCGTACAAAAGAAATCACATGACCCTTCAATTAAGTTTATGGCAAGTGGAATTGAGAAAAAACTTTGCATCCTTCTCGCACGGTGGGAATACGGAAGCCGGTCTTTTTTCCCGTCTTTCCTCCTCGCTGTTATTGAAAACAATTACGATAAAAAAAAATCTTTTCCTCACTTTCTACTAGCAGAAAGTTTCTATTTTCGTTCATTTTTCATAGTCGAAAAAATAAATTAAAAAAAAGAAAGAAATTGGAACGCTTGACCTTCTGAAATGGGAGAAATAAAGTAGGGCGTTTTGTATACCGATATCAAGCATTTACTGCCGTTTATCCATTTATTGATATGTGCCCTCGAAATTGGAAACCATATCACCTATTTTAAGGAGCAATTAATTTCGGTCCTTGTTTTAAAAATAGAAAATTTTCGGAAAATATTAATTTTGTAGCGTTTTTAACAATACAAGACCTTGTTCCACTGACACATTATGCGGTTACGGATAAATTCCAATCGTACTTATTTATTTATGTAGGATGTAATGAAGGAAATCATGCCTTTCTAAAAATAAAGGGACTTTTTGATAACCAGCAAAAAGTTTGGGATTGAAACCCGCGAAATAGTTTATAAATTTTCAGTGTTTATTTTACTCAAATATATCTCCTTTATGAGTTGCGCTTATAACATTTTTATTAGAAATGGTCAACAAGGAGTTAAAAAGATTCATTTTGGTTACAGAAAAAGTATTTTAGAAATTATCGGTACAAATATGTTGTTCATTAAATTTGTTATTCATGTCACCGTTTGTAAAAATTTTCTAGGTAATTACAATTCTTATTCTCTCATGGCTGCCAATTTTCAGTCTGGAGGATGGGATGTGGATAGATTGTTTCGAAAATTGGACTGTCTTAGTTAATTGCTCAGAGACGGGTGTTTCTTTTAAAACTGCATCTGTATTGTATCTACTTCTTCAATATTATAATAATGCAAATAATGATATTTACTATATTTTTCTATTTTTCATTCAAGTATAGTTTTTACCCACTGTCACAAAGAAGTTTTCGAATTATCTGGAATGAAACAGAGAAAAGAAGTTTCTTGTTCAATATTAAATAACTCCATGAAATAAATTTTAAGTGTTTGACGGGTTTTTTTTTTTTTTTTTTTTTTTTTTTTTTGGATTTGTTCCTGCGATTTTATTTTGGGGTGCAAAATGGTGTTCTGAGTAAGATTAAGTACATTTAATATCGTTATTTTTTCCAAATCGCAATTCTCTTTGAAAGGTTTTTTTTTAACGGAACTCACGGTGTCTATGGCTGCCTTCGTTAGTTGATCACAAAAAAAAAATGCTCTCATTAAAAAATAATATATATGTGTGGGTAATTGCTCAATTGAATTATGAAAGCCTGGGAAAAAGCTAATGTTGAATTTAATTAATTCTAAATTTTTAATCCAGAATTTTCATGATTTCTGAATTTGATTTTTAAAATATTTTGGAACCTTACCGATATTTTACGCAAGAATATTAAAGAAGATGGTATATATGGGTGGCCAAGACGTCGACCGCGAAGACAATTTAGGTAGTCCATGCGACCATCCAGATAATGACCTCGGATATTAACAATTTAATTTATGACATAGAATCAATGAATTATTGAAAATAAATATTTACTACAGTCTACGCTTTAAAACCCAAAACAAACTGTTCAAAGATTTACGATTGAAGACTTACGATTTAAAACCTAAAACAGACATGATGAGCGCGATTAAAATATTAAAAAAAAAACTATAGAAAGGTATGCATCTCAATTAAGAAAACATGAATTGAGAAACTTCAAAAACATGGAGGCAGAGTGCATCCATAATCCAAACCGAGGCATCGAAGATTTCGCTTAATACTTACTTCTTTTGTTTGAAGAATTCGAAAGAAGATTCGCTCACTTAATTAGGTTGGAAGAAATACTCAATTTTATGACATTTTCATTAAATGGAAATGTCAACATTGATGGAGTATCTGAAAAAATAGGATATTTAATAGATACCACATCAGTCACGGTCGAGGAAGAAATTATTAAATTAAGATGCGATATATTTCTTAAATCCAGAGCATATTTAGCTTTTTGGAAATTAATTTCTGAGGAAACGTTTCGAAATATTTACAAATGGATTTTATATTTGAAATCATATTTTGGATTGAGGTATCTTTGTGAATCTGCCTTTTCAACCATGAACAAAAAACAAACATTAATATCATTTAACAGATGAACATTTAATTTCGTGTTTATGCATTGCAATAAACTCGTACCAGCCACAATATGATAAACTTGTTGTAGATATACAGTGCAGAATTTCAACTAAACGAAGTGAATAGGATGGCCAGAGTTTTTGATATATAAATACTTGATTGTTTTCGTCATCCATACCATATTTTCTAATTACCGAAAATAAATATGTACGTTGATTTAGCTCTGCCATTGGTAGACCGCCTTCGATTTTTTAAATGTGGAGTAGACCCCGGATCCCAAAAGTTTGGCCACCCCTGGTATATACATTCATTCTGACTTAAAGTTGTAAGCTGGGAGAGACAAATCATTGTCCATTATTCATTCGAATCTTCATTAAAAATGGATTCATTTCATTATTGTGAAAGAGCAGTGAGTGACAATGGCACGTGAGCTTAAACCTCAGAAACTATTAGAAGCTTTAATGTAAACCAGCTGTCATAATATAGATACATTTTTATGCAAGTGCAATTTGACCTCAAAGATAAATAAAAAGCGATACAAGTAAAGGACACGTACACTCAGAGACTGTATAACTATGTTGTAATTGAATTCAAGATAATTTTCAGCTGGGGATGTTAAGTCCTTCTAGTCTAAATATGTGAGCATTGAATACAATGCATGGTGATGAAGTATCAACCAAAAGGCTGTTTCGATACTTCTATTTTTCTAAAAACAATGTTTGTTATGATAGGTTTCATATCAAATCATATTCAGTTCTTCAGTGACAAGTTGGATCCTTGTCATTGATGATCCTAGCCAAGAAACTGGAACTAGCCAAGAATTGAATGGAGGATGTATTTCTACTTTCTCTTGCATCGATGTGATTACTCATGTTTGAATAACCAAAGAATAGTTTCGACACCATGTAGGGGTCATTCTTTGCAAGTGCAGAACGAAGCAATAGTACCTAAGCTATCAATTTGACAAGAAACTTATTTTTTGAAAATTTTAAAAAGTATTGGTTGGACACATTTCCCTTTTATTATTATTGAACTATGTTAAGATTATAAATCAGCACTTGACCATAAACTCTGATAAAGTACTTATTTCTGAAACTGTCTTGAATGAAATTATATCACATTTTTAATAAAACTTTTTTAACAGATACAATTAAAATTTCACTAACTAAAGTATCAGACTCATTGACATATTTCCCTTTCGAATAGAGAGACCTGCTTTTTATATCGGGCCTTCAAAATGACTACGGAAACAATTTATTTTTTCGATATGTATCCCTTTAATTTATACACACATTATTTGTAGAAATATCTTTGAAATATTCAGCACCATCTACAAAATAATAAATTTTGTAAAAATAAATATTTTACAATAAGCTGAATTATTTTCTAAATTTTTTTTTTTTAAAAAATCAATGATTTGACATTTAAAATAATAAAACCATTGTCTTAAGTATTTTTCTATTTTTAAAATGTTACACATATAATTATCAAATATATTTTATGGCTTATTAGTTCAAATTTCATCTATGGCTGAATAAACAAAACAAGTTTAATAAAACGATTTTCCTAAGTTAATGCTATGATCATCATGTAAACAATCAAAATTCAAAAAACTTTCAAATAATGTTACTGCGGACAGCCATTTTCAGTTTGAAACATATGACAAACAGTCCAACATTGTATTAAAAGTTCTATGATGTACGATTACTTTTCATAATTTGACACCCTTTTAAAAATGAAAGCATAAGCTTCTATTGAAACTACATAAAAATTTCTTGGAAGGAGAGCACCGTAGAAAGTGAAGGAAATGATTCTCTTTCAAAGGGATTCAGCTGTAAATTGGCGCAACGACTTCCCCTACGATAAGACCTCATTGTTCTCCTAATTATGGGAATGATATATCCTGAAGACCTACATTGTCGGCGTAATAGCAGGCAGTCACGAGACGCTGTTCAAGAAGCCATTAGCACCTTTCTCTTTCTGAAACAATTTTCAGTGATATTCCTGAACAGTGGTTTCAATAAAGTGTGCCGACTACAAGGACACATAATTACTCTCTGCTTTGCTCAGTCGAATTGATAATTTTTCATCGTATGTTACGATGTTTCTTTCTGAATAAAATGCTGCAGCAGATTCTGGAAACTATTTGAAAGCATCCAACCATATTCTAAGTTTTTGTATCAAACATCTGCATCGATAAAAGCCACAAAAATTAATGGCTAAATATCACCACTGCATTTTAAACAATCTTATTGGCTGAAGACGTTTTGGAATCTAAATCATGAGTTTTAAATAAAAATATGTGGAAAGATTGTTTCTTAATAATTTGAAGGGAGAAAATAATTTACTGCTTTATTAATCCGAATTGCTAGTGGTTGGAGTTTTCTTTCGATAAACCTCATCCAAGCCTTAAGATGAAGTTAGAAATCCCTTTTTGCGTATTACAGTCAATTCTGTCTAAACCAAAATTCAGATTGAAGAACGAAGGCTGCATTCATATTAAAACAGCAAAATGACTCGAAGGCATGCATTTGCTTTATCAAAGTGATCCTAGAAGTAGGGTTATTCATTTATTTAGCCACAGTGAGTTTCAATGTTGTGAAGTTCATGAATGGTTTGCACAAGATCAGTGCTGTGCAACTTAATAGCATAAAATCTCAGTAAGGTATATAAGATACCCAATAGTATTTGAAAAAAGCTTATTTTCAGTAAGAAACTATTCTTAGTTAAGAAATAGTAAGAAATTTCAGCTAATAGATCAACTAACTATATTCCACATCATTGTTTTACAATAATCATCTGCCATCATCAGTTATTGTACAACAATGATGCAATCGTCATACCATTCCTTTAGAAACAGAAGTTCAGGCTATACATTCCTTGATGAGTCAGTCAAAACATAAAATTGGCGATTACTCTTGATTTTACATTGGACTTTAGTTTGCATCTTCAATTTTCTCGAAATCCTGATGTTGCGTAATTTTTTTTTATATCATTGAATGTTTTGTTAAAGAAGCGAAACAGACACAGGGAAGTAATGAAAAAAGATATTTATAATGTTGTTAGAATTGTAGGCCATCGCCTCATTAAGG
The DNA here is from genome assembly GCA_026290005.1 of Latrodectus geometricus. Lineage (NCBI taxonomy): Eukaryota > Metazoa > Arthropoda > Arachnida > Araneae > Theridiidae > Latrodectus > Latrodectus geometricus. The sequence goes on from JAPDSC010059335.1 coordinate 28,141, forward strand.
TATCTATCATTCATGTGGTAAAAATACTACCCTAACAAACAGCTCCTGCTCCAGGGGCATTGATCATCTCTCCTTTATTCTCGGCATACATTTTGTGTAATTGTTCTTCTAAAGATTTGCATTGACTTGTTTTGTTGATCGCTGTAACCTTTTTCAAGTGGATTTGAGCTTCTACAAATCGCTGGGATAAACATTGATTGATCTACACGAACAGTCGAAGTAACAGATTCAACAAAGAGTCAGAATCTCAGGATATTCGTGAAAGCGAGGCTTCCACCTACGTTAAACTATTGTGTTTATACTCTTATGAAAGTGTATTTCATTTCTAAATATGAAGTGAATAAAGTTTAATACTGAGCTTGATAACAGAATTGAATATAAAACTGTTTTTTTACTGTTTGTTTCGTGGTATACTTCCGTTTCTTTATAAAGAAATGAACTTAAAATTCATCAGATATGGCCACATATTCTAGGGGGAGAAAAGCTGAATGCTTCAGCAGCTGAATCTATGAGCGCAAGTAAATACAGCAGAATACGAATGAAATCTCTATGCCAGTCGTTCATGCGGACATTTTTTCCGGAAGGTGCGGCCGATTTTTTAACGAACAAGGAACTGCATTTCCTAGGAATTGCAAAAAAACTCCAGAGATTAATTATTTTTCAAAAGTATAGAGGAGAGAACGCGGATAGTGAAATAACTGTACGCTAAAAGGAAAAATGTTTTATTCTGGAATCAAACGGTTTCGAAATATTTTTTTGTTTCATATTGATCTGTTTATCGGAAAAATAATTATTTCATTCGAAGCTTTCCTTTGAATCAAACTATTCTGAAACAACATAAGCCAATGTTTTTACATCGTTTGTACGCACTTCTTTAATGGCAGAAATGAATTCTTATTGCGTTTTCAAATTTTGACTGAATGCTTTCAGTCAATTTACTATCGACATATATTTGTTTTAAGAGATATCGAACTTTTTGGGAGCTTTAAATGTTTTTATAATTACATTTTCTTTAATTACATATTATCCAAGTTATGTATAACAATCGCTTTAAGTAATTTTGTAATCAAAGTTCTTTAAATATAATTATATATTACTGTTGATGCTCGTTTCTACGAACTCGTTGGTACCAGTTAAATAGTTCATAAAATAGAAAATTAATGTTTTAGACTACTAAGATCTGATTTTTTTACCAAACTATTTTGTTTATAAATAAATTACTATTTGAAAGAATTATTAAAAATACACTATAAAAACACATGCAAAATATAATATCAATTAAAATAACAATTACTTTCATTTTATTGATACCACTTTACCATTCAACTTTCAAAAGCTAAAATCATGTCTTTAAATTTTGGCTTCGAAATCTGATAGCAAAATATTTGGATTTCTCTTCAATGACATTACCATCAACAGGAAAGTTGATTCTTCTCATTTTTCTCATGGAAAGCTTTTTCCAGTTTTGCTTCTGTATATTCAAAACAAGATTCCCAATAATATTAGGTTGGGGAAAAAGTAATCCATTATTTTTTCGGTAGACGTCTGTAGTGATCGCTATCTCGTCAGGTATATATCAAACAATTTCAGATTTATGCTCGTTGGAAAGGTGACATTTGACACTAAAATATCATCTTGCGGTTTTTTGTTTGATTCACTCAGTTACGAGTACAAGGTTTTAAAAATGGAAGACAGCAAACAGAAAATCGATACATTTTCGTTTTTCTCTTGTAACGACGAAAAAGATAGCCGGGTGGCTAAAATTGTGGAAGGTGTTTATCGTCCTACATAAGACTGTAACAAACAGTTACGTACAATTTTTGCTTTGTCGATGTTATGTTAGAATGTTAGAGATGCACCTCGCATGTGGATCGTCGAAAATGTCTATAAAATATCAAAAATGATCGAAGTTAACCACATGTCAGCAGTCGTAACGCGCAAGACCTAGAAATCTACATGAAAGCTGTTTTAAACCTTTTTACAAAGCGAATCCAAAAAAAGTTACATAAAGTTCACGTAAAAATAATGGATTTCTTTTACCCCAACCTAATATAATACAATATTTATTACGGTTTTCTTTTGCTGGTACTGTTTCCTTTTCAGATTTTTTTCTGAGTTGTTAAAATTGTTGGTAGGTTGTTCTTTAGAATTCCACATTTGTTTGGAAATTTTTGTCTTCGTATATTTTTTCATTTACTTTCAGAAATTTATTTATTTTTTTTTTTTTAAAAAAAAGAATAAGTTGATAATCACTTTAACTGTGACAAGTCCTCAACGGAAATGACGCAATCTCTCTTGATTAACGAAACTTCTCTTATTGCGTTGTGCAAATGAAACGAAAATAACTACGGATCAAGAGAGCACAAACTTATTTAGTGTTTCCCCTTTATATGTTCAGGGGGGGGGAGAACAATTTTCCCCCTTTCTGTGTCCTACCGTAGCACAGAAGTAGAACTCGGTACCTTAGTTCATGAATTGTCTGATACCCACGTCTCCTGATCCCTCAATGTCTGAAATGCTTGCATGTGTCCTTTCGTTGTTCAAGAACAAATCAAGGGTCGCGGTGGCCTGGTTGGTTAGGGCGTCGTTCTCGTTACCAAAAGGTGGTGAGTTCGAATCCCGGCTTAACCGAAGATCCGTAGTGTTCACTAATGGCTGGCGACTGGGGCATGTTAAATCCGTCGGGTCGCAATGTCCTCCATGTTCCCATAACAAATTAATACCTCTGGGGGTGGTTGGAGCCAGGCTTTGGGTATTCACTGGTTTCATTCTCTAAATTAGAAGATTCAGGTGGTGCTGCCATCTATGAGCTAAAAGTCGTACTTCCACCTTCGAATGAGGGTGCTCTATTAAAAAAACGGAAGACGCTCCTTCTTTGACTTCAATCGCCTAGTCTCTGTGATGGGCGGGCTTGGCATAGGCAAGTGTCATTAACAACAACGGAACGAATCAAGTTCTCAAAAATTCTGAAAAAAATCTGCGATCATTAAGAAATGGAAAAAAAAAATATTTGTTCGTTTGTTCGAATCAAAAGTTCACAAATAAAATATTTTCAACATTTTAGATCGTAAATGGGAGTTTAAGTTGTCTGTGGTGTTAGGGCAGGGGTCGCCAAACTTTTTTGATCATCGCCCCTTATATAATTTTTCGAAATCTCCATAGACCCCCATAAAGGTAATTTTTAGATAATTAAAATAAAACTATATATTAGCTCATCTTATATATTGATGTCGACGTTATCAATTTGTGCCGAAAGTGGCGCAATAATCGAATCAGGGATGTCGATGTTTTCCAAATCAACAAAGCGCAGTTTAAAATCGTAGAATAATTTTTGAAGATGATTTGTATATATTTCCAAGTCTTCTTCTTTTATTTTTAATTGTTGCAGATTTGAAAAATACTTATAATCCTTACGTAGCAATGAAGATCTAAATAAATTTAATTTTACTTGTGGAAGCCTAACAGTATTGTCCGAGCTTGGATAATTGTTTTATCTTTTCCTTGCAGTTTTGTTTGAACGTGATTAAATTTTCTAAAGAAGTCTGGCAAATAAAAAATATGGTTCTTATTGTTTTGGAGTTCATTGCTTTGAACAGAATTTATTTCGTTCAGAAATTCTGTCGTGGAGTCAAATAAATTGACGAGCCCTTGCAAGCATATACCTCTAGACTACCATCTAACCTCTGTGTGCAGAAGTAATTGGTTAAATAACTCATTGTTTTCCTCACAAAGTTTGGCAAATAATCTTGATTTAAGAGCTTTAATTTGATTAATAGATTGAATACAAAACTGTAAAGCTTCATGTTGTTCAGATATTTTGCTACTAAGTTGTGTCTATGAAACACACAATGAATAGTACCGGGCACTTTTCTTTTGGGCATGTAGCAAAACCTCGGTAACGCCACACTAGCGGAAGAACTTCGGACGAGCAACTCATTGATCCCAATCACTGCTTCCAGTGGCTGATCTTAACTTTGGCAAGAAGACAAAAAGCAATAAATGGAAAATAAACAGAGGATTGCAATTATTTTGAAATTAAAAATACACATTATTTAATGAATTTATTCTCTAATTTAGGTTGGATTTTCATGATGTAGCATTTATATGAATATACTTTTTCTACATAATTGACACTATATTAGTTACTCAAATAAAAATGAAAGATCAGTTGTCATTTGATGTAGTGCGCGTATCACATTGATGCAGTGGTGTTGTGCTAATTTTTTTTTTACCGGAACGCGTATATATAATTATATAGACAGGGTCGATCCTGGGTAGGTGGCCGCTCTTTGCGGTTTCATGTCCCAAATTTAACGACAGATTTTATCAATCAAATTTTTTTTTAATCAAATTTAACGATTTTCCATGATAATCCTGGCATCGACGGATTTTTTTTAGGTCTCATGTCCCAAATTTGACGACGGGGGAGATTGTACCCAATTTTCGCCTTTCGCCAGGATCGGCTCTGTCGCTTCAGTATGTGGTACTTTTCAACATGTCTCTCGCGGCCCGGGAAGCGATAGGTGCTCGTTGGAGGCATGCTGCCTCCATGTGCGGCCTGCCTAACACTTTTTAATCGACACTTTGACTTAGGTAGCGTGCATAGAATATTTTGCTAACAGTAGTACTTATTAATCTTATTATTACATTGTATTGGTTCGGGTTCGGTTCAAACCCTTGTTTATAATAATACATATAAAAATTAGAAAAAAATTAGGAAAAAAAATCAGCAATTTTTAAAATTTTTTTTTTTTAATACGTCAGTCAATTCTGGTTATCAGAAATCATCTTTAGTTCCGGAACGCGTTCCTGTCCAAAAAGGAATAACCGGAACGACGTTCCGGCTGGCACGTTACCACGTGAAGAAGGCCTGTACGCCTTACCTCATATTAAAGATTCTGAAAACTTTAATATGAGGTAAGAGAAAGGAAAAACGCCTCTTTTACAATACTGGGGTTATCAAATCATTTGCAGTCCTTATGATTTAATAGTCAAATTGTTGCGAAAGTTTGCGACTTCTGATTCTGGACTTTTTATCGGGATCTAATGAACGATTAGATCTTTCACTCAATAGTTCGTGGGTTTGAATCCCGGCTTCAGTAACATGAAGGTTTCTAATGATTCCATTTTAATTTGTGAAAGGAGCCTTATTATACACATCATGACCATTGAACGACAAACCTCAGATTATGTGAATGTTGGTCAAAATTATTTTAAGTCATGATTAAATGAATCATTATTTCCGTACATTTTTGTAAGAAACGGACATAGTTATCCTTTTTGTAATATAGTTATGCAACAATTTATTATTTTAAATTGTTTTTAAAATAAGGATTTTTTCTCAAATGATTTATTAATCCCATGAAATATAATGAAAAATATTTAAATAGAAATGACTAAACATAAATTTAAATATTGGATGTTATTATATTTGTTTCTTTTATTCATTTAAATATTATTAAATTCATTAAATTTTTAAAAAAATGTTAAATAAAATAAAATAATGTTTAAAGTGTTTAGAATAATAGCGATGAGAGAGAAAAACAGTAATCATAAAAATTACACTGGTTTCTTGAAACTTCTTATTATATGTAATTCACTAAATATATATTGTACCGCGCTTCGGGGTTCGTGTTGATTGAGAGTTGAATAAAACAACCAGTTAATGCGCACAAGACTTTTATTCGAAAAAAATTCCAGCTGTAAAAATCACTATTAATACAGCACAATTCGTCAGATACGATAAGAAACAGCTCAAAGGTCTCAAATACCTCAGACAGCTTCACTAGCAGTCACCACTAATCGTCTTCACAACTGAAAACTAACTGACTGTTATCTATGTGTGGATACAGAGTGTTGGCCTGCGAATAAGGCCTTTACTCTTTCGTCTGTGATAATTCTCGATGGAATACTTGTCTGTACTGGCGGCGAAAACGCTACTTGTAGCGTGAGGACAGTTCTAACTCACGTCTATTCCGGGCTGCGGTATTTATACCGGACTTGGTGGAGAAATCTACCAGTTTCGCGAAGGTTCTGGAAGCTTCAGGCTATCTCGCTAAATATTGGTCCTAGAGCTCAGGTGATGGATGTTTCCAGAAGTATCTATTTCTCGCCAAAACATCACCAAGTCACCAAATAATTTGGTGATGTTTTGGCGAGAAACTAAAATAATTTAAAATTATTAGAAAAACCGCTTTTAACGTACAATTCTTCTAAATACCGCAATTTTTCCCCATATGTGAGTATTTGCGATTTGTCTGAGGTATTTTATGACAAATACAATTATTATTTTTAAATTTGTAACAATATTTAGGATATAATGAGAGAAAAATCGTGATGAGTCAATTTAAGCTGCTTTTGTAAAAAGCATTTTATTAAATGCATTCAGTCATTTATTTCTTAAAATATTTTGTTGTGTTTCAGTAAATGAATTAAGAATACGGTAATGAGAAAAATAGAACTCATAAAAATTACACTGGTTTTAGTAATTCTATCAAATGCATTCAGTTCAAGAAATCCTTTCTTGTTGGAAATATTTCACAGGAGGTTGAAAAATGTTATTTAATCGTACAATTGAAGAATTCCTGCTGATTAAATGTTATTGAACCTTATAATCTTCTGGTCCAAAATGAAAGTGTTGCAGCCTCTCCGTTTTTCTCGCGACCATAAGTTCCAAAAACAATGGCCTCTTTTTAACAGCAATCATTTGCTTCTTCAACGAATTTTAAAATATTGCAGGAAAGTCAGTCGCTAAAGTAGATCTCAGTACTGGTTGGCTGGAAGACTTCAGGGCATTCAACGGAATTAAAATACTTTGACGTTGTGAACGGGTTTTAAAGGAGTGTCCACTGCGAAAGCTGCATTCCAAAAGCAATTTTCTTAGACAGAAAGTCCTACTCCCGTGTTGCAAGGGACGGACTCTGGGAAACTCCCCAGCACGCACATCGGCGGACATGATTGAAAGAGGCAAAGCGCAACTTTAATCTCCTGTTGCCCAATAATGGCTAGGACCAATCTTGGGATGTTTCTTTTTGAAAAATGGTTGTTCTTATTCCTAGTGCACGGTGAGCTTAAATGATTTCTGAAATTCGACATCACCAAGATGGAGTTAAATTGCTTATATTTTTTTACACTATTTACTGGCATAATTTAAACTCTGATGATGTTTGAGGATGTTCAGTTTGTTTATGCTCTGCCGTTACTTTTTGCACTCAAGTATTCAAGCGACCGCACTGGAAGGTCAATATATTAAACGCGCTGAAGACATTTCTGATACACCTACAAATTAATATATTATCATGTTGTTGCTGTTGTTATGGAACTTGGCGACGCCAAGCCCGCCCGTCACAGAGACTAGGCGAATGAAGTCAGAGAGGGAGCGTCCTACGTTTTTTTTTAATAGAGCACCCTCATTCGAAGGTGGAAGTACGACTTTTGGTTTAGAGATGGCAGCACCACTTGAAACTTCCAATTTAGAGATTGAAACCAGTGAAGCTCCAAGGCCTGGCTCTAACCACCCCCAGAGGTATTAATTTGTTATGGGAACATGGAGGACATTGCGACCCGATGGATTTAACGCGCCCCAATCGCCATTAGTGAACACAACGATCTTCGGCTATCCGGGATTCAAACTCACCACCTTTTGGTAACGAGAACGACGCCCTAACCACCGTGGTTCTATATATTATCTTGTAATTAATATATTTTGAAGAAGTCGGTTTTTCTTTGTACAGGGGATTCGAAATGTAATATCTTTTCTGGAAGGCTGGCGTACTTAGGTTTACCATGCCTAGAGGTAGAATAGTGCTCTTTGAAGCATGGAATTCCGGGTTCGATTCCAACTATTATTGAACAACGGAAGATGAATTTCTACCACCTGCACGCGATTCTTCCAGGCAATAGATGAATACGGACCATACTTATAAAAAGTTTTCTCTGATAGCAATTTCCGTAGTGGACACTAAAATGCCATATAACAGACTTTTGGCTGCCCACTAGGTGCCAACCTTTAATACCTAATAATAACGCATTTCACATGGAAATATTACCATCACTTAATAAACGTTGAATTTCCATGTTGATTTTTTGTATTTTATGCATTTAGATATTCCACATTGAACCTTTGTTGTTCACTGATCCAAGACAAACGTCTATTCTATCTAAATGGGCATCGAACGCAAGAACTGTTGAACTGAAGGTCAAAAATCCTCATCTATGAGCTTGTTGATTACATGGCTAAGCCTCATTACCACGACAGATAACTAGAAGTTTTGTGAACTCCAACAAAAAGTTTTCAGTTACGAACTGGGTATCCTGAAGCGCTACTATCATAAATCGTGGTCTGGAATGTAATCGAAATTTATTAAGTAGAGCTGACAAGCGAGACAGAAAAGAAAGAAATTAAGTCCCTGAATAATTTCGAAATAATACCTATAAATAATAAGTATTATTTCGAAATTTTATATATATATATATATATATATATATATATATATATATATATATATATATATATAAGTGGAAGATTTAATGAAATGATTGCAATAAATAACTTGTGCATTTTTGCTTTCAGGGTTAACTTAAGCATCTCTTCCCATACATTTATGTTCGGTGCTTACCTAGTTAGTTTCTACCTTTTTTTTAATTTTTTAGTTCTTTTATTTTTTGTGAGAAATTTTTTATTGCAGAATGGTAAGTCTGCGCATATGTAACTGATATGGATTTGCAATGGACTTTTGCAGGATGTGCTTGGCAATACATTCTGAACTCCATTTTCTAGTTACACTTGTTAATGTGTAATTTGACTGCAGAAACGTCATTTTAACAACGTGAATTGAGATGTGTCTAAGAACTATCGAATGCTTAAATGATTGAGAATTTCATGTATCCAAAAGAAAGTAAAACTGAAATTGAGCAGCTTTCCCACATCGAAGCAGAAAAGAAAGATTACTTAGCATCAATAAAATGAAAGTAAAATTGTTTTTAAATCTGAATTTTATTTTGCGTGTATTTCTCCCATAACTAATTATTACTCATAACGAAATAGTTGTCAGGGCTCTAATCCTCATTTTTTGCGAACATTTGACATTAAGAACCTACCAGTTCAGTACATCTACTGCAAATAAACATCTCTAAAACATTAAATTTTGAGCAAATTAGCAATGAAATGCCAGATTAGACATTCGATTCTTCAACCCCGATTTGCAGAACAAGTGATGTTCCCGCCGACAGAGGCCCTAACGTTTAATATTGCGAAGAAAGTGAAAAGATACAATTCTTTGATCTGAACGGCTTTCTTTCCAGAAAAAGAGGCAAATGACCTGTTACGCTTCATGCTGCCATGACAACCAGCGTGAGGCTACTTTGTATTCCTTTCTCTTCTAAAAAAGATTTCTGGTATTTTTGGTCTTATTTCTTGGTGAAAAATAAGGAGCTCGCTCTGTCGGATCCTGATCTGACCCTGCTCCTACCTTGGCGTGATTTTTGCTTTGTTCGGGTGACTCTTTTGATCTTCGCTTTTTTTTTTTTTATTCTGACATTTTGGAAGAACTTTTTTTGGAAGGAAGTTGTACTCAAAATATGTGTTTTTACTAATTGTTGGTTTTATTTTTCCGAATTATGGAGAAAGTTTCGTGATGGAATGTCCTTCCTCGCATGCATGGAAAAGTTTCAACTGAAGACGAGAAGAATAGGAAGGGTTTTTAATGTTCAAGAGGAAATTAAAACAAATTTCTTCGGAAAACATTTAAATATATTCTAAATCAATTAATTGTCTTTTTTAAAATTGGTTCATATTGATTGGGAAAACTTTTAAGGCCAATTTATAATCGTTTTACTAAAAATAGGTTTGTCATTGAAGGTGTGTCATTTGTCGTGTTTTTTTATTTGGCTTGTTTTGTTGACATCGAAAGTTTCATTTGAATCCGCGCAGTCATTATTTATTTAATCATAATTTTGTTATTTTAAAGTTGTTTTTTACTTTTTACAGTGATGAATTCTAAAATTTGAGATTTACCAAAAGATGAGAAGATTCGGATTTTATTCATGCAAAAATAAGTTTTATTTTCCAAAAGCGAATGTGCTCGAATAATCATATTACGCAGTTAAAATCTAATTTTAATTTAAAGTAATCTGTTATCAGCATTTATGCTGAGAATCTAAAAGGGCGCCAACTGGGTCGAATATTTTATTCGCCATGGCGTCAGATTTATTTTTTGATGGTGTCAGGATAAACCTTTATGATATTTGTGATGACATCTTACAGTTTAGCTCGTATTTTATGTCTCCTCCTTAATATTCCTTATAAATTACGGTGCTCTTTTATTTTTTTAAAAATCGAATTTTCTTTATTTTTGTATTTTGCTTATATAACATTTTATATTATGTATATAAAAAAATACGCTAGTTTTTTGACAAAACTATTTACGTTTATTTAATTTTTTGTTGTTAGGAAAATTATAATTCCTCTGATCTAGCTATAAACGGGGCCCCCAAAAGTGGCAGCAAATCTGCAAAAAGTACTTAAAAATATTTATTTCAAATTACAAAATAAATCAAATGGACAATCATATTTTGGGAAAGCTCATTGAAAAAAAAAATTTAAAAAAATTTCTCCAAATATTTTCATATTCTTCAAATATTTTCATATCCTCTTTATTAATTTTGTAAACCATAAGTTAGAGGATAATGAAGAATGATTTCTGAGTCTATTTGGTTTCTATGGAAACCCTGATTAGTAATGATGGTGATGATTAGTTTTCATATTTACATTTGAAGTAAATAATGGTCGCTCACCCTGTCTAGTGGTCCGCGTACCTGACTATGGATGAGGAGGACCTGGATTCGAATCCCGGCTCGGACATGGATGTACTTTCTCTCTCTCTTGTCTTTGTCCTTTCCTTGTATGAATGGTTGCCCACCCTTTAAACGGTTACCCTGTAAACGGTAAATGGCATATGTGTACTGATGAAATCAGACTCCCCACCAAATTACGGTTCAGTTGGAAAAGTGGAGCAGCCCAGCCCATATTGTAGTACACAAGTAACTGATGTTCATTCTCAGTATCATTAATCAATTTCTTTAGTGAGGTTTTAAAATGTCCATAATAGTGATCAGATATAAACTTATTAATAAATTAAATTATAAAATTATGATTAAAAATACAATGTTGGGGACAATTATAATAATATATAAGCTATTCCTTACAAAATTATTTTTATTTGCTCATACATTATTTCTTCTTGACTATTTGGAATCTGAGTAAAGCTTCTTTACCAGTGATAAGGAACTTTCCTAATTCAGTTCTGATTGAGATCTGAAAGATTTTCTGCTACTATTCGGAAGATTTCTAACAGCATTAATTTTCTTTTCGTTTTATTTTACTTATGACCTGCAATTATTTAGTCAAAATTAATAATCAGTTTCTAATATTTCATTATCGTTTAGATCAGGAAATAAAATAAAATGAAAGATAATGAACAAATTTTATTTTAGATTGAATAGGTACTTAAAATTTGATTCATGAATCCTTCAGAACGGTGTTCATTTGATGTATCGAACTCACGTTTAAAATTGCGTTTATTAAAGAAATACACTACTGGCCATTAAAATTGCTACACCAAGAAGGCGACATGCTACAGACGTGAAATTTATACGAAAGGAAGAAGGTGCTGTGATATGCAAATGATTAGCTTTTCAGCGCATTCAGACAAAGCAGGCGCCAGTAGCGACACCTACATTGTGTTTAAATGAGGAAATTGTTAAGCCGGTTTCTCATACAGAAATTGCGTTTGAACGTTGTTGCCTGGTGAAAAGTTGTCGTGATGCCTCGTGTAAGAAGGAGAAATACGTACCAGCATGTTTCTGACTTTGATAAAGGTAGAATTGTAGCGTACCGGGATTGCGGTTTATCTTATCGCAGTATTGCTGCTCGCGTCGGTCAAGATCCAATGACTGTTAGCAGAATATGGAATCGATGGGTTCAAGATGGTAATACGGAAAGCCATGCGGGATCTCAACGGCCACCTATCACTAGCAGCCGAGAAGACAGGCATATTATCCGCATGGCCCTAATGAATCGTGCAACCACGTCACGAGCAGTGAGTCAAGAAACGGTGTCGTTTGGAAGATAACAAGTGTCTGCACGAACAGTTCGACGACGTTTGCAGCAGCAAGGACTCTCAGCTCGGAGACCATGGCTGCGGCTTCCCTTGACGCTGCGTCATAGACACGAGCGCCTTCAATGGTGTGATCAACGACGAACCTGGGCGCACAAATGGCGAGACGTCATCTTTAGCTAATCATCTTTAATCTTTAATCTCTATCTATCGTGTATTTAATCTAACATTTAAATTTAAAAAAAAATTAGGTCTTGTAAAATTCTTGATTTGATAGTATCTTTTATTGCTTTTTAATTCTCTTTCTACCACACATTTTTCCCCTTAAAATTGAGAAGTTGGTTTCCTTTATTCAGATCTTTATCTTAAAATGTTTTCTCACTGAAACTTATGTTTTGCAAAAATTCTCAATGGGACTTTTCAGGAAAAATTTATAAATTGAAATAAAAAATAATAATTTTATATTTTCACTCAAATGTATACAAACATCTTTAAAAAATTTAGACCACTATTTCTGTTTGTTATATAACTTTAATATTTATAGTTTAAAACATGGGTGACTTTCAATATATCGATTTAATTATCATTACTTGAAAGTTATTAAGGAGAATTATTATACATTATGATAAGTTGTGCTGCAGTAATGATTAGTATATGAGTATAAATGCGAGCATAAAAATTCGAAAACAGCTGATTAATATATTTTGAAAGTTGTTTTCAAAATTTATCATTTTCTGAAAAAGCAAAAATAGTAAAAGTCAAACTCATTAAGCGCCAACTTAAACTAGTTTAAATCATAACCCACACCTGAATTTAATCTCTTCATTATGAATCTAACAAAAATGTTTGAAATGAATGTTAGGTGCTTTTCCGTTACAGGTTTGCCACTTATTTTTGACACTATTCAGGCGCAATTATCTCTATATTGGCGAATAAATTTTTTCATAGATTTTAATTACGACATTTAAATAACTCAAATACTAATATTAAAAAATTTATTTTCTATATTTTCAGTACAAAATATTATGTAAATAGTAAAACTGTTAAAAGCCAATTATATATAGAAACGAAAACGATAAATTAATTTTAAAAAAAAGTGTCATTCAACAGGAGGTATGAAATTAGGATTATCATTTAAAAAAACAGAAAACGTGCCTTCTATTGTATGATGGCGCATGAATTCTGTCAGAAAATATTTAAATGCTAGCAGGGAGAGCTTCTTTGGCGCTCAGTTTTTCAATATCCCGCATTTTCCCGATTCGTACGCAGTGTTGAAATCAACGATGTTATGCGAATGATTTACCGCGATGATAAGATTATTCGAGCATATTATATTCATTTTTGGTGAACAATGCCTCTATTTTGCTTCCTCAACCTCAGGCGTATCCCACATTTGCCAAGCCTAATGTCCACGAAAGAAGTAAGCAGCGATTTAAATGGCACCCTCCATAAGGGAAAAGTATCAAATGTTAATTTCACTTCTTCTGTGCAAATATGGCAGAAACCAAAGGACATTTCTGGCTGTGCGTGACTGAAAAGAACAACAATCCAAATATAGCTTATGTCGTTAGGGTTAACAGACGCAGGCAGCGATCCCGGACGAGCTTCCTTCATTTGCAACAAATTCTCCAACTTTCGGCAACCCCCGACTACAAATGACATTGGTCTTTAGATGCATGACTTCCTGATTCTATTCTTCTCTTGATTGAAAAGAAGAAATTCCATTATGTAAACATACAGTTTATTTTTAAATCAACTATATTAATTTGCATATCTAATTTATAACTAAACTAAAGGTATATGTAAATAAATTATTTACATTTAACGTATTAATTATTACTTTATAAGGCAAAATGAGAGAAGAAAAAGTAAGACAGCGATTAATTAAATTGTTGCAAATTTATATATATATATATATATATATGTTTGGGGAAAAAGTAATCCATTATATTTTCGGTAGACGTCTGTAGTGATCGATATCTCGTGAGGTATCTATCAAACAATTTCATATTTACGCTCGTTGGAAAGGTGACATTTGACACTAAAATATCCTCTTGCAGTTTTTTGATTAATTCAGTTACGAGTACAAGATTTTAAAAATGGAAGGCAAAAAACAGAAAATTCGATACATTTTCGTTTTTCTCTTGTAACGGCGAAAAAGATAGCCGGGTGGCTAAATAATAAATAGCCGGGCTGTGAAAGGTGTTTATCGTCCTATATAAGACTGTAACACGCAGTTACGCACAATTTTTGTTTCGTCGGTTCCGTTCGGGTATTTTTGATGTTAGAGATGCACCTCGCATGTGGATACAGCATCGTCGAAAATGTCTATAAATATCAAAAATGATCGAAGTTAACCGCATGTCAGCGGTCGTAACGCGCAAGACCTAAAAATCTACTTGAAAGCTGTTTTAAACCTTTTTACAAAGGGAATCTAAAAGAAGTTACATGAAGTTCACGTAAAAATAATGGATTTCTTTTTCCCCAAACTAATATATAATACAATAATATATATATATATATATATATATATATATATATATATATATATATA
>JAPDSC010059335.1:42820-64496 GCA_026290005.1 Latrodectus geometricus
ATATATATATATATATATATATATATATATATATATATATATATATATATATTAAACAATAGCTTATAATTGCCATGTAATAGAATATTGCAGAATAAAATAAAAAAAAAATACTTTAAACCTGTTTTTTATAAAATAATTGCTCAAATTTCAAAATATGCATTCATTTTATGTGAATACAAGTTGCTTATTGAAGAAATAATAAAGTTAAATTAATTGAACTATATCAGAAAAATTTTATGTTTATTTAAACATTTTGTGTAAATCATATTTAAAATGTTTAGTTAAATGCATAAATTTTATTAATAAAAAAGAATTTGTAATAAATAAATATATTATTCCATGATAAATTAAGGGATTATTAAATGTATAAATAATGGTGCTATTCGAGTATAGTGAACTTTTTATTTGATTCTGGCGATTTTTTGCAGCTGTGCCATTTAAAGACATAAAAAAATCGATGATAAATAAAAAAATGTCCCTTATTTTTGAAAATAAAATTAAAATTTAGATAATATGAAATCACATTTTGCTTAAAAAAGGAAGCCTGATTTCATTTCAAAATTTATAATATTATTAATATAATTTTATTCCACATAAAATTGGTAATTAATATTGGGAGGTTTGCCATTTTTTTTTAAAAGTAGAAATAGGAAAATTTTTCACACTGGACGATCCACAAGATGTCTTTTTAATAAACTCAAGCTCCTGTAATATGCCTTACGTTTTAAAATAATCCAGTTACGCAATTGTTGTTACGCAACTTGGGCTCACCATGAATTAAAGAACATATCTCAAGTTCGATCCCAGCGAGTGTACATAAGAAGGGGATAGTTAAGATTTGCAAATCTGTCCAATTGAGAATTTCTCGGTTCCGCACGTAGAGTAACAACAACATCTAGAAAAGTTCAACCAGAAGGATACACGTCTGATGCCCACTATTCATTAAGAAGGAAGAATACGAATTATGTTTAATTTCATTATTTACTTTAATTTTTTCCTAAAGTAAATAAAAAATTAATAACTTTGTTTATAGTTAAGTTAAACTAAATACACACACTATATATTATGTAGTTAATTTTATTATATTTATATTTTATAGTATTGTATAGTGTTGAAGGGATATTGTGTTGCAATAAAATTTTATCGCAATATTTTTTTATATCTTCAGACCAATTATCACTGCTGCAATATTTTTAAAAAGAGAAAACTGGTATATTGCAAGACTATTATTTTTAGAGTACTTTTAATTTCTGTCTCTTTTAGTTTTGCAATCGTTATTATTTCAGTATTTTTTAAAAAGCTTCATTTCATGTAAAAATGAATCCATTTCTTAATCTAATTTTATTTCATGCAAAATTGAGTACGGTATTCAAATTGATAAAACTCGATTTTCATATTACAGAAATGTTTATATACACTGATTTTTCTTGAATCATGTTATTACTATAACAACAGAATAATAAAAAGTCCGGAGAGTATTTAATAGTGCTCCACTGACTTTCAAGATCATTTCAGAAAACTCAAGTGACTGACGTCACAGGTGACATCGATGCTCAATGGACTCAATCCATTGAGCATGTAGATAATCGATTCTTGATACCAGCTTCGTCACGAACGCTCCAAATCTGAGCCTTCGTCTTTATTGTATTTAAATAAAAATTAATGCGCGTCATTGAAAATAGGTACATTAAACTTGAAATGGCATCAGCTATCAAAATAGGGTAAACTGCAATTGGATATTTTTTATAAAGTAATATACCTGATTTCCTTTACAATACTGAAGTTATCATGATACTTCAGAACATGCCGTTGTAACAACTCAACTCTTCATTCGGGTGCCTTCGAAGTCTATTTTGGATACCTGCCGAGGCATGCAAACTCGTTATAATTTTATATTTTGATCATTGGTCATCTATGAGAGATATTCATATTTTAAAACACAAGGTATCAATTATTATAATTAATCAGGCGTAGTTATAAACATGAGCCAGTCAGTATGGTATGAATATTTTAAACGGAAATAAAATTTCTCCGACCCTATTAATTATACATTTTGACTTTTATTATGTAATCGATACTTCTTTCAACATTGACTGCACTCATTTTTAAATAATTACTAAGACTGCTGTTGTTGTTGTTGTCGTGTGCCAGCCAGGCTGGCAATATGGGGTGTGCTGCTCCACTTTTCCAACTGAACCATACTTGGTGTGGAGTCCGACTTCCTCAGAACACACATGCTATAGGTACCCGTTTATAGGGTAGGCAACCATTAAGACACACACACAAAGAAAGGACAAAGACAAGAAAGAGTGAGAGAGAAAGTACATCCATGCCCGAGCCAGGATTCGAACCCAAGTCCCACCCATCTGTAGTCAGGTACGCTAACCACAAGACAGATTGGGCGGCACTAAGACTGTTCAAAGTTGAATAACCCACAGTGGACCGGGAATAAAGCTCTCTGAATAACGAGAGGCAAAAATATATAAAAGCAGTATTTACACACGAACAAGACTTCTGGATGTTTATTTTCCATTTGATTTTAAAATTCTTGTCTGTTCTTTTTAAATGTGTAATAGCTGCTTAAACACTGCATTGATCAAGCAAATAAGAACAACTGGAAAGGATTCGATATTATGCTGTAAGAAAGATCGACTGTTGCTTGCTGGTGATCCAATATATGTAGCTTTCAGTCTAATTCGACAGATCCAGTGTTCCAGCGTCGTACTGGGTTAGTAAAATGTTCATTTCATACGATATTCATATTCATATGACCCGAGACATTATATTCAGAAGAGTGCTCCTTCCACGAGAAGAAGTTATTGTACAGCTTTAATAGGCACTCCAGAAGCATTCCTCATAATATTTTGCGTTTACTCAGTTTCAAATATCTTGTTAGTGAACAAAACCTCGGATTCGACCACATTGCCCAATGTCTTCGACTAGTAAATTTTTACAGAAATTTCCATTTCGAAATCTCGTGTGAGCGCGAATACTGAATGCAATTTTCATAAGGGGAATTGATTTATCATGTATTTATGCCAGACCTGAACCATAAAGACGTGTTGAGATCAGATTCTATTTCAAACATTTCAGGAGATTCTTAATTTCCCAGTGGATCTTAAATTAGTCCGATGTTTGGAATTGATTTCATTGTATTAAAAGAAAAACGTTAAACTAGTGCTTTATGCGAAATCCTTATTGACAAGTTCAAATCTTCCTCATTCAAAAATTAACATTTCGGGTCACTATTTTTGTAAAACTCAAACTTTGACTTTATAACCTTGAGCTCTGCCTTGTCATTATTTCACGAAAACGTATATTTGGAAGCTACATGAATGTTCAAAGCAGCATTCAAAGAAGTTACTTACTATAAAATTAATGAGAAGGAATTCAACTTGATTTCCCTTTTATATTTATTTTTCTTTTTCAATAATATTTATTGATTTCCTATAATATTTTTTTGAAAATATATAATAATCAGAATATTTCGTCCATTATTTAATACGTAGTTTTATTAAGAGAAAAAAAGCTTTGTTTTTTGTCTAGGAAATGAATCCTCTGTAATTGTTTCATTTCGGTCGGAGAATAAGGAAAAAAGTTTCATTTAAACTCTCTTTACACCAAAAATAGAAAAAAAAATTTGTTTATATTAAAATATATTAAGGATATTTATTGTAAAGAGATAAATTAATGATATTTGTGCTAAAGAAGTAAATCATTGATATTAATTTCAACGCAAAGTTTTTGGAGAGTTCATTGCAGCATAAGAGTCCATTTAAGTCCTCAGACGAGTATCCAAAAGTAACCTTCGTGCCAGGTTGCAACGTTTTTGCAAACTTCTGCGTCGAAGTCGGCACGCGAGGGAGTCGCTGTTGGTCGACCAACCGGCGATCTTGTTGGGAAAAACTTCCGCGTCCTGTCACGCCCTCTGGTCATTGCGGCTGCCCAGTGTGGTCAACCATTCGTTGATTCAGCGTCTAATTGCATAAAAATGGGTATTTTGAGACATAAAGAATCAACAAGTATTCCATCGTAATAGTGAATAAAAAGATGTTTTAATGAGTACTTTCTGACATTTTGAATTTAGCTGCTAATCCTAACGGTGCTTAGAGTAACAATGAGCTGTTATTTGAAACAAGTATTCAAATTCAAATTTTCTTATTTATAAAAATTGTTTTCCAAAACGAGTGTAATAATTGATTATATTGTGATGATTTATTTGTGTTCAACCTGCTAATGGTTTTGTTTCTCCCCACAGTAATAGTGAAAAGTTCGTAACGGTTCAGTTCATCAACAAATGGAGATAATTATAGTAAACAAAATTTTGTTTTAATGTTAAATACAATATGACAAAGATTCGTTCATGACGAGTTCGACTGCTGAAGTAGCATCCATCGCCCTACGCAATTAATAGTTAACAATCACTTAGTGAGTGAGTACAAGCTTACTTCTCTGTACATGGTCCAGTAGCTTCATGTTACTTCGCGTTAAGATCAGCAAAGTGAAGCATCATTTGCTGCAGTCAGTGGCCACAATCTTCCTCATTGAATTCTTAAAGGGTTAAGGACGTGATCATGTGACGTCCAAAGCTCTTCCGCTGATCAAAACCTCGTCATCTGATCGAAACGAAAAGAGGCTTGGTGACAGGCGATAATTCCCAACCGAAGGTACAGTCCAGTACTCACCAGCACAGCTATGGACCTGGTTGACTCTGAGTTGGTAAATATTAAGTAACTCTGAGTTGACAGATAGATTGATGGGAGTCTTCTTAATTTATGAGCAGAAACCCAACAGAACACTCACACACTACTTAACCAGATTCCAACTGCAGATTCCAAAATGAGGACACTTTTGCAGCTGTCCTTCAGACCAAAAATCTTTAAGTAGTATTATCTCCTTAATTAAAAGATCTTGTTTCATCCACTGAAAATAAAGATGTTTACATTATTGCGCTAAAATATAACGAGCATTTTATAAAATATGAATGTCCTTTAACTTTTTCCAGTATGTGCTTTAGCTTATAAATCGAACGAATTTTTCTGAATCGAACAAAAGGAAAATTGTACCCAACAGGCAAAGCAATATGTTCCAGCCGGTCCTTAAAAATCCCACCCAAAGGATTGCAATGCGCGTCTTCTTAAGAGTCACGCTAGGAGAGTCATTTTTCGCAACGCTCTGAATACCATGGTAAAAAAAGACGCCAATAATTGCCCGAAACTGAGGCAAGACAAGCGTTTCTCTTTTTTATCTTTTATTTATAGTTTGACATGACATATGCCATATATTTTATTTCCACAACAATATCGCTTAAAAGGAAGTACTTCAAACAGTTTTTACAAGCAATGCATCCCTCGCACGTATTCATGGTTTAAAACATAATTTTTAATATTTTTTTCCCCACCCAAAATATCACTTTATTTCCTTTTACTTCAAGTTTCTGCCAAGAGAACTTATTTCTGTTAGCATATCAAAAATTCATCAATGATTTGAAAGTTTTTTTTTAATTTGTTTTAATTATGGAAACCGATTTTAAACATTAACACACCATACGCACATATTTTTAAACACACACTTACTTTAAAATGGGACTTTAAAGAAAGTTTTACTTTTAAAATCAAAACCTGTATCAATTATTTATTTTAAAGTAATTTTTGAGAGGATTTTGATTCTGATAAGTTTAATTAAGGAGCACATTTTTGGATGTTAAAAATTCAACCCTTAGTTCATATTTTTTTGTTTTTTTTTATGTCAGTAATACATGTTGCCCCTCTTTTCCTCGAAGCATATATTAGGTTGGAGAAAAAGAAATCCATTATTTTTACGTGAACTTCTTTCAGATTCGCTTTGTAAAAAGGTATAAAACAGTTTTCACGTAGATTTTTAGGTCTAGTGCGAAGCTACGACTGCTGACATGCTGTCAAGTTTGATAATTTTTGATATTTTATAGACATTTTCGACGATGTTGTATCCATGCGAGGTGCATCTTTAGCATCCAAATACCCAAACGGAATCGACGAAACCAAAATTGTGCATAACTGGTTGTTACAGTCATATATAGGACGATAAACACCTTTCACAATTTTAGCCACCTGGTTACCATTTTCGCCATTATAAAAGAAAAACTAAAATGTATCGAATTTTCTGTTTGTTGTCTTCTACTTTTAAAACCTTGTACTCATAACTGAATGAATCAAACAAAAAACCGCAAGAGAATATTTTAGTGTCAAATGTCACCTTTCCAATGAGCATAAATTTGAAATTGTTTGATAGATACCTCACGAGATAGCGATATCTACAAACGTCTACCGAAAAAATAATGGATAACTTTTTCCCCAAACTAATGTTATCTCCATAAGCATTTCTTTTTTTATTTTTCTTTAATAGTGCTTTCCATGAACGCGTCACACATTACAAATCAAAAGTCACCAGTCGCGTCCAAACCTTCCTTCCCTTTTTGTTGCAACTTGACCAAGCCATGCCCGCCCGTCTGAGATTGTGCGAATAAAGCAAAAAAAAAAAAAAAAAAAAAAAAAAGCGTTTTTTAACAGACCAAAGATTTGAAGGTTTTGTTGAAGTCTTCAAAATCACTCAAAAGAACACCTCAATTTTTTTTCACTGAAAATGAAAAAATAGATATTATTTACTTTGAAAATAACTTTTCTTCTAAATTTATATAAGAATAAAAAATATGAATACCATATCTTTTTATAAGTCTAAAGTAGAATGGAAACTAACGCTTAAGGAAACAAATGGTGGTCGCTGCTCTTCTTCGTGGCTTAACAAAAGAAAGGTCGCTCTCTTGCCTCCAAGGTGAGATGAAGTCTTTTTCAATAAATTGAATCGTTCATATGGAATGGGACAAAGGAAAACAAAAAGTTGCGAGAATCGGCAGAGCTCTTTAGGCGATTCAAACAAGAAATTGTACAGAAAGATAAATTGCTTTACTTCCTAATTTCTTCTTCCTGTGCTAAGAATTTCCATTATATATTAATTAAGATAATTCATTTAATCATTTCCCACAGTCTATGAAAATGTTTTTTTTACTAGGAATTTACAGTGACTTTTGTACCATAACGCTCTTTAAGAGTTGTTGGCGTGTCTATTCATTTTATAATTCGCCAAGATTGATCGTAGGATGTGGACGTAGATGTGCACGCATTTTTAAAATGTTATGTCAAAAGTTCGTTTGAACCCAAGAGCAGAACGTAACTGACGATTATTTCCGTCGTTTTAAATCATAATGATAAGTTTCAATGTGGAACAGTGGTAGAGCAGCGCTGTTCGCATCAAAGAATCCCGGGTTTGATCCCAGCCATTATTGAACAATTAAAGACGGATGTTATGTCACCGCATAAAGTTTTGTCAATGTATTTAGTATAGGTCAGTTTTGTTGCAATGTATTTTAAAGTCCATCTAGTATGTTGTCTCCCAAGAGAAGTTTTCATAGATAGTGTGTGGTATTTATGTGTCAATAGGGAGAACCCGGAAAACCCCCAAACACCCACCCGATAGATGTGCATACGGAAGACAGAAGCGTAACATTCATCTCCAGTAGTTCAACAGTCATTCTCGCTACCGGACGGTAGTAAGTTCGAATCCCGGTCGTGATCACTAATGGAGACTGGGGCACGTAAAATATGTCATGTCGCAATGTCTTCTATGTTCTCCTTCCAAATTAACACCTCTGGGGGTAATAGGAGCCAGACTATGGGTCTTCTCTGGCTTCAATCTCTAAATTGAAAGACCCAGATGGTGTTGTCATCCATGTCAAAGTCATATTTCCACCTTCGTATGAGGGTGCTCTATTCAAAAACGCTTTCTGACTTCTTTCGCCCAATCTGTGACGCGTGCGCTTGATTTCATCAAGTGTCAAAAGTAACAACAGAATCCTCAATATTTAACAAGCTATCCAAAGAGATATCATTTCCGCTTTAGGACTATGCGACATTGACATATTGAGCATGCCTCCCCCCCCCCTGCTTTAGTGAACACGATGGTTCTTCGCTTACTTTAGGATATGAACACCTTCTCTTCCAATAGTGAGTGAGACGACCTAATTAAGCAATACACAACATCCCCAAAAGACTCGCAACTTTTCTCACGCGTTATCATTGTTCCAATAAAAATTCACACATTTTCTGCGTCGTGCTTTGTTGCAGAGGATTGTCGCATTAGAAAAAAAGATTTCAGATAATTTTCTGATCAAATGAATAAAACAGACATTTTAAAAATGAACGCTTTCGAAGAAACACTGACTTCTTTCGTTTTTAAAAGTAAATCGCATGAGTTTCCAAAATTCAGATTCGAATCCACTTAGTGTCCTTTTACCCCATTCATAACACGAATTTGTTAATAACGCTTACTTTTAATTCCTTCATTATCGAAATGATGAGCAATTGTTCATCGAAATCGCTCAGCGTGTTTACGCATCCTTAACGTGGAAGCGGTCCTCCTCCCTTTGCGCGCTCACCTGTCACCAATGCTCATTTACAAAGATCGAGACTCGTATTTTGATAATTACAGAGCGAGGTTACTTTCGATTTTCACTCCCTTATCTGCTGTTGACTTTTCACTCCATTTATCCCTAATTGGAAAACATTTTCGTTACTTCACTCATGAGGAATTGATGGCTCTCCTCTATCCGCATCTGGGAAATCATTTTTTTTCCTCCTGTGGTGATTACGTTCTTTTTTTTTTATCGAACAGTGAAGTCCCAGCTCGGGGGGAGAGAGAGTTTTTAGCTGAAAGCAGAGGATGCTGCCAAATACAAGCTCCTTAAAGTATACAAATTTCACGCATTTTGACGAGATAGACTGCCTAAAGATTTTCGGTAATTAAGAACTGATGTGGAAGCATTACAAACACATTTCGGGACCCTGAGAATAAATTTCACTTATTTGTCTGCGCCTATCCGTTGCTCTTGGAAACCGCCCCATTTTCGACAGGGAGAACTAAAGTACCAAGTGTAGTTTACTGAACACCAGAGGAAGAGTATGAAAACTGAATGTTTGTAACTCTTAACCCCTTTTAAAAAGGGATAGTTCTTGTTACTATAGCAACCGCCGCTTTACAACTTACTTGTCAAGAGTTATTCTTGTGGTAGGCCCCAGGTATTGAACCCAGGAATTTTTCAACTCAAGGCCAGAGACACTCGATATGAAGAGTTCACAATAACTGAACAAAATGTCCAAGTCACTGTTGAACAACAAAAGAGCGTTTCTACTTTCAGCGCGATGGACTGCTGGATACATTTTATTTCCCACCGTCTTAAAAACTCCCGACCGTATTTGAAAGAGTTCGCGAGACAAATAAAAAATAGATCGCGTGATCCAGAAAATACAATTGTGAAAATAAATTATTTCTGTTTTACATGCCCAGAACATTAAATGTACTGCAAACAACACATTCTATAAACTAATCTGTATCGAAAGTTTTAAAATAAAACAATTTAATGTTCAATGACAGTTGTAGGCGTAGAAGATTTTACAAATTTTAATGATATAAAAAAAAAAGTTTTCTTTCCATTTTTTTCAGTAACTTAGAAAAGAATATAATTTTCAATATCTAGGAAAATAGTTTTGCTTGCAACATGACCTTTGAAGGAATGATCGCAGCTAAACAAAGAGGCTTTTACTTTCGAAGAAGGGATTCTTGTTTCCAGGTTTTCTCGCTTGAAAATGTCCGTAAAAGGTCTCCCCATCACCTCTTGAATATCATGGTGGTAGAAATATTTTATCTTCATAAAAATAATTTTGTAGCTTTTTTATCGTTCTCCTTCTGAATGTAATTCTAGTTTTTCAAGTGAAAGGCTCAAACTGCTGCTTTGACTGCACTTTTTCATTGTGACTAATCAATTGAATGTTTTTAAAATAAATTTTGAATAAAAACAAAACTTTTTCAAAATTTAAAATTTTATTGTTTGCAAAGCCAAAATGATTTATAATTTTTATTGCTTAAAGTTTCTTTCTTATGATTTTTCTATTACAATTTGAAATGTTTTTAGATCAAGGAACTGACATTATTCTAACCATTATGTCAATTAAAGAGAATAAAAATGTCACATCATTTAAAAGAATAATTGTTGAAGTAAAATTTCATTTTGATATCCGTACGACCCCACAATTCCCCATCAGTTTCTTCATTTGTACTGTTTGCTTCCATGGATGAAACAAGGGGAACATTTCAAAGGGAAAGAATAATACAAAATAAATTTAACCCTTTGGGGCCAAATCTAGTCTGTCCATGAAGTGCAGTTATTTGGAAGGTCACCAGGGAGAAAACACATTCGCTTCTCTTATTATGAGTTTTCGAGGATTCATATTGAACAAGAAGGGATGTGAGACTCTTTACACCAGTGATTACCAAAGTGGTCTATATCGACCCCTAGGGGTCTATGACAACCTGCAAGGGGTCTACGTCAGTGAAAAAAAATTTGGAGGTCCATGAAATGAAAATGGGGGTCCACGATAGTTGATCTCAACACATATACTGATAGTACCTATTTACTTACTTCATACTATCTTATAATATCAAAACATATACATTATTTATATAAGTACCTATGAAGTAAAAAATTTATTATATATGTTTATAAAATTGTGTAAGTTGTAGGATGTTGGTATTCGCTTTGTGGTCGCAATACATTTTGAACTTGTAAAAACCTGAGAGTCGCAGTCTCAGAGCTTCACTACCTTGCACTGACTTGTTCAATTCGTCACTCTATAAATACGAATATGGGACAAATACGTTTATCTTTACTTATCTTTATTTTATGTTTATATCTTTTTATATGTTTATATCTCGATATCTTTATTTTATGTTTATTTAATGTTACGTATATTTTACACAACAGATACAAAATTTTATTTTAAGTAGTTTTAATTTGAATTCAATTAATAAATGTATAAATTAACATGTGTTTTTACTTTAAGTTCTTAACACTAAACTTCACTACAGTTAGAAATTTACAGGAAATCAATATCAGGTAAGTAGGGGGTCTACCCAACACGGAAAAACATGGCTAGGGGTCTTCGACACAAAAAAGTTTGGGGAACTCTGGTTTACACACTCACATTTTTAATCATATAACTTAATTTCGCCAAAATGTGGAAAGAATTTCAGAAGAAGGATTCTTTCCTTTGATTTTTTAATTGGGTCGACACTTTGATTTCATGGGGACGAAAACATTCAAGGAAACAATGTTTATGGTGATATCAGAAGTTGTTTGAAGTTCTTTTGCCTACAGTAAGGTAATAAAATACTAACATTTTTGATACCTCAATCCAATGAGGGTCGCAACCCATCGTACTTCTTAACAAAAAATAAAATAGAACGTGTTAAAGTTGTGTCATTTTTGCTACACTGTACTTCACCCTTAGTGCTACCGTGCTTTGGAAATCGCGAGTCAATTCCGATCGCCACCTGTGGACAATTTTTATTGCAAGTCTCATCCCTTCTTTAATATCCACACTTGTGAATAATAAAGAAGGCAGTGAGACGTAATAGACCGAATCTGAAGGTTGTCTCCACAGAAGTAATCCGCAGTTCGAAAAGCTGATTTGCTCGGCAGCGGTCGTGCCCTACTTTGCATGCCGGCTTAGACTACCCACGCCATGTCACGAGAGGCTCGGCCTTGGGCCTCACCCGGCCGACTGGATCGGATTTTAATCTCAAAGGATTTTCAGTTACATTCTCTCTCTTTCAGGTCCATTTTCTAGACTCTCAATCAAACAAAACATGCAGAAATAATAATGTGATTTTAATCACCAATTCAACAGAAACTCGCTCTTTTTTTTTTCTTCCTTTTGATTGTACACACGCAAAGGAAAACGAAAGTACTCTTCTAGAGGTGAAGTTTATTGGATCGTAAAACATGGCCGAGGTGCTGACAGATATTTGAAGGCTCCTGATTTCTGAAGGGGCAAAGGAAAAATCAGGGCAATGTTCTTTTCTGAAGAATATAACACGGTGCAGCAAACAATAAAACCTGTTGCAGATGCATTTTAAGCAACCACCTTGCATATGTGACTCATAACAGTACTTAGCTGTCCACTGCGCGGCTTTAAATATCAATTGTGGCCTAGTACTTTTCGAAACATAAGGACCTGGGTTTGATCCAGCCACTGTTGAGAAAGGAGAAATGAACATGACCCTTTTGATTTCTGTATGTTAGTCTATCAAGGTGAGTGCTTGAAAGTCTTCCGGTTTCTTTTTTTACGACAGGTGAATAAGGCCCATTATCTAGGAAAAGTACTCCTTGAAGGCAATATATGGATATTCAAGTAGCTGTCAACGGACATGGGCCGCAGATTGCTCACTAAGCTGTGTAGTCAGTTGTGTGCATCCCGAAATTCAATATCCTTTATCCTTGACTTGCTATATACAGGGCCGAACCAGGCGACAGGTGAAAATTGGGGGAAATCTCCCCCCCAGTCGTCAAATTTGGGACATGAGACCTAAAGAAAAACCGTCATCGCCAGGATTATCATGGAAAATCACCCCCCCCCCTTTCGTTAAATTTGAGACATGAGATCGCACAGAGATGCCGCCTACCCAGGATCGGCCCTGTCTATATAATTTACGCGTTCCGGTAAAAAAAAATTAGCACAAAACCACTGCCCTTTATAGGGTAGGCAACCCTACACACTCGATTCATACAAGGGAAGGACAAAGACAGGAGAGAGATAAAGAGAAAGTACATCCATGCCCGAACCGGGATTCGAACCCAGGATCTCCCTATCCGCAGTCAGGCATGTTAACCACTAGACTGGGTCGGTGACAGTTGATAACAGAGGTGTTCAAGAAGCAGAGCTAATGTTCTTATTGTTGCTCCCATTTTTTACTTCACCTGATAACCTTTTATGCTCAACAATATTTTTATGAAAAAAATTTTTTTATTCCTTACGTAAAAAAGCACTTACTGCTGCCGACAGATACGAATGTGCCGAAAACGTCACAGTGGGCTATTGTGAAATAACTCACTTAGCTACTGAGGCAAAATGATTCTGGAAGTATGTGCCGAATTCGGCACACCTGACGTAAAAGGGTTAAGCGGCATTTCAGCCAATACACAGTTTAATATGTTGAAAATTAGAAGGTTGCGATTAGCAGCAGGCTGCCCATGAATATTTGCTTTATTGAATAGGATGAGCTCTAAGCTGTAGGTGATTTGAATCTGGAATTCGAAGAGAGATATACGATTTGTTCCTTCCTTCTCATTGAAATGATGCATTCGATTATAGCTATCAACTTTTAGGCAATATGCTCTACTTACCTACGTCATTCGCCATTTTCGAAGTATATTTTTACATGCGTCATGGTTGCAATTTAACCATCGCAGTTTGAACGTAATGAGTATTCGCTAAAAATGGCTCACTGAACATGGTTGGGTCACGTTTAAAAAGTCGTGAAATGATACAAATGGGGGTGGCAGGTCAAGTGCGGGGTGTCCTCGATGAGTTCCTAATTCGAAGACTCCCATGTCGCAAATTCGACATAATTTTAGTGGAACACATTACTGGGCTAGGCACAGGGAACAAGTACGAGATCTAATTCAAGTGGATTTGGAAATAATGCATGCACCTAACCTAATCGAAGAATCAGCTGAACTGAAATAACCAGGTAATTGCTTAAAGAAGTATTTTTTGTGCAATAAGTTATGTGCTTTCTGTCCGTAATTCATTGATGGTAAGAGTTCTGTCAACATGAAAATGTTTGATTGGCTCGACTATTATCTTCATTCGTAATCAGATTGGCTGATGTATAGTGTCATAAGAGAATACTTTTGTAAAAGTAATGCTCATTCAAGTTGGGTGGAATATTTGTCAATTATTCGTTACTTATAGAAAAGCGTTTTCATGTGCTTATTTTTAACAAATGCAAAGTAAATCATACATCAAACAAAGATAGAAATGGAGAGGATAACATCAACCATTAAAAAGAGCCATTGAATTACAAGTAAGCAGTTAATTAAGTTTCCACAATACGAGAATACTTTGAATCTTTCTTGGTTTTTCTCATTGGTAAAAGTCATCAAAAGAAGATTCTGCTTATAGCCTTCTAAGTGGAAGGCAACTTAACGATTCTTCTTTGGCAATTTCACAAATTGCTTGAGTCGTTTCTCGTGTGACAAAATCGCCTAATGATCAAATCCGATAACGTCTCAGAAGTTCACCTCGATGCCTTTGATCTACTTTAAGATTTCTTATAAAAGGAAACTACTCCATTGTTCTTTTGTGCAAAGAAACAAATCGCCTTTTTATTAGGAAAAACGACCTTCAACCTAGATTGCCCTTTGTGTAACACACTTTTAACGGTGAAACGTTCTTCTGGATAAAACGAAATGTTGCCGCCCGTTGCTTAAGACAATAATTGCGCTTTGCTCAAGCACCGTGCCGAAGGTTAATAGCCGTTTTAACTGACCACGAGAGCTGTTTCCGCCAACTTGGCAACATCTGTGTGATCAAGTTGGGTAGTTTTGTGTTCCCAACATAAATATGTGATATCAAGTGATTAATTACTTTTAAAACCAGCAAGTATTTAGAAAAATATTTTCCTTAATAATTATTTTTAAGCTGAATTTGTTTTTCATCGCAAATCCTTTCATTTTACAATCGCAGGAATGCCTTCTCCCACTTTTAGAAACGAGGAAAGTTTAATCGTCCCATCTTTTTGAAGCAATCTAGTTATACAAGGGGCTGAGCAGAATTATTTAACGGAAAACTATTGAGTTCGAGTGTTTCGAAACTCAGGTCTTACTATGGATTAGTGGTTGGACAGCATTCTTCGGAACATAAGGTTTCAGGTTCGATCTCAACCACTACAAAACAATGTGAGATGGATACTGCAATTTTGTCTTTTGCATGCATGTCTTTCGGAGTGGGTGAATGGGAATTTTCCTCTCTTGCGACGCTTGAAGACGGCCTTAGAAAAGTCCTCTCGGAAAGCTGTAATAGCAATCTCTCGTTCCCAAGAGTGGAAAAATACAATCTTTCTTGTTAAAAAATCCTTTCACTGGAACAGGATCAGCCAATCTCGCAATTCCCCACAGAATTAATCTTTTTCATTAAAAACCTTTCAAAGAAACATGGTCAGTCGATGGAATCACTATGGGATGAATCGTTGGAATCCAATTCTTTATTCCTATGCATGGCTTTAATAATTTTGCAAAATGCATGTTTTACAAAGATTTATTGCTGTGTCTCAGCGATATTAATTGTTGGTTTTGCATAACCACACCTTCAATGGACATTTGCGTAAGTTCCCATAAAAATCTAATTTCTTGAGCAATCATTCACATCAACCTTTGTGTAGGTGTCGTTTCAAAGCTGACTTAATCTCCATTATTTAATTAGCTTATTAATTTTTGTTGGGGTTTTAGAAATGTTTGGTTATTTATAAGACAAAAAGAAATTGCATTTTAAAATCTTCTAATTTAGAGAATTCATATAAAACATTTTCTCAGTGATGAACAATAGAATAGAATTTGTTTATACGTTATATAAGCAGATTGGAGTGTGATATTTTTATTAGTTATCATGGTTCGTTAAGCTGTCAAACTACGCATGGTAATTCCTCCTTGCGAATAACCCATTCGAGTGAAGATAATCATGAGTTAATATAAGAATTTCGAACAAGGATTTCTACTAGTTATTTCTGTTCTTCACTGCTTATCACAAAAAATAATATATATGTTCACAGAATCTTACATTTGCAGCTTCTAAAAATATTTCATATGAATTATTTTAAGCATTTTTGAACAATAATTTTTCAAAACAAAAACATTACAAATTTGACATATATAAGTTTTTGGATGATTTTTATTATTTAGTTGCAATTAAAAATGAACTCAGGTGATACACAGTTATCATTCGGGAATTTATTATGATTGGTTTTGAATTTTAAGAATATAAGGACTTTGAAAAGTATACGTGCTTTTAAATAGGAGATTATTGCTATATTAAATTTTGGTTTTATTTTAATAATTGCAACAAACATAAGTTACGGATAATTTACAAATCAAGCATGTATTAAAATACAATTCCCCTTTTTGATTCATAAAAACCTATTTTAAAATACAAATTTCAATAAATGTCATGACATTGAAAAAACTATATATGTATAATTATAATCATTCAAATCTATTATGTATTTGCTTACATCAAAAAATAAATTTTTGGTTTACATGTTTCTTTTATTAGAATTTTTTTAAAAAAAAATTACTCTTCAAAAATACAATACCTGGAAACAAGTTTATTTCTTATACAGATTTCAAAAAAAAAATGTTTTTTCAGAAATTGGAGATCATCGCATCATGTTTCAAAACGTATATTGTTACAAACGGATTGTCTACATCTCATAGGTTACGACAGTAAGATAAAATTTGTACGAGAGTTTATAAAACTCTTAAAAGTAAGCGAGATGACTGTGCAAATAGATGATTAAGAAACATTTGAGAAACTTTTCTATTTACAAGAGTATTATAAATTAAAGAATTTGGTAACAGAAAATTTATATAAAAATTTAAAATATTTTCAAAATCATGGACAATTAGTTATCACATTATTAGGTTGGGCTATTTTTCGGTACAAGATGCAGGTATCATGGCATCTTATAGGATGGGATGCCCAATGGATGTGTTCTACTGTAACCCCTAAAGCAGGTGAGTCCCCGTAATTTAGACGCAGAGATTATGCAAAAATGCCACGACCATCTCAGAGATATTATTTTACACATATATACATTATTGTTATTAATATCATCAGGGAGGCTACGGTGGCCTGGTTGGTTAGGGCGTCGTTCTCGTTACCTAAAGGTGGTGAGTTCGAATCCCGGCTTAGTCGAAGATCCGTCGAGTTTACTAATGGCGACTGGGGCACGTAAAATCTGTGAGGTCGCAATGTCCTCCATGTTCCCATTACAAATTAATATCTCTGGAGGTGGATGGAGCCAGGCTTTGGATCTTCACTGGTTTCAATCTCTAAATTGGAAGATTCAGATGGTGCTGCCATCTCTGAGCCAAAAGTCGTACTTCCACCTTCGTATGAGGGTGCTCTATTCAAAAACGGAAGACGCTCTCTCTGACTTCATTCGCCTAGTCTCTGACGGGCGGGCTTGGCATTGCCAAGTGTCATCCACAACAAAAAAATATCATCAGGGACAAAGTTAGCCGTCTTTTTTCTAGTCTTTCAATGAAATAAAATGAGTCATGCGAAATGAAACGTTTCTCTCATGATATTATTCAAATTCAGATTTTTTTATAATTTTGCTCTTATTTCTGTAATGATATAAGTAAATAATATTTTTTTTCAGTTCTCTCTCCCTCAATTGAATATTAACGGTCATGACTATTATAAATTTGAACCTGAAATTCTGGTATAACTGTTTTGAATGCCAGTGTAGAGAGAATAATTGCTGTCTTTTGATTTTCGAATTTACCGGTCCCTGGCGCGATAAAAAATACTCCAAAAAGGCGCAGTGGGTGTTCGAAAGAGCCCCTCTATTTGGTTGTCCTTCATGCTATGTCATGATGGTGTATAAGTTATGAGATGCATAATATGTGGCTAACGCATTTTTAAATCATCTAAGCTGCTGTTAATCCGGGGATTGCAATAAGTTTTTCAAACAAAATAAAGCTTCAAATATTAATCCTTTTATTTTTGTTAAGAAGTGAATAGTGATGGCTGCGATGTGTGCACGGCCTAGAAATCGACAAACTTTAATCCGATAAGACAAAAGAGTGTCTGTCGTTTAAAAGCGATTTGAGAAGAATTTGAAAAACATTGTTAATAAAAAGAAAAAAATTATGTACGCGTTTGTTATAGTCAATTTCGTGTGTCTTAAAAACATAAAAACGCATCTTAGCTCCAGCGAATCATTTTCAGACGTTGTCTGAAGAAAATGTTTCGTTAAACGAGATCTTTCTCAGAAAGTAATTTTTTTTATCAAAATAAAGTTTCCACACGCATTCTAAATAAGATTTTAAGGCTAGAAATTCTGGGTCGCCTATTTATATCGCTCTAGGTATTTTATTGCCAGAGCCAATACGCTTAGCTAACAACAGATTTGTCTTCGATTCAGTAGCTCGAAGATTCGATTCTAACATCGGACTTCGAAGTTTATAGAGGCTAGAAATCCATTTTAAACTGTAAGTTTTCGTCTAACAACACCTTTAAAATAACGAATTTGATTAAATCAAAAGAGGCAAAATCTGCGTGAGCGATATTTACAGATAAAGACTACTAAAAAGCATGCCATGGCATTTCTATAGGAAAAATACCTGTCAATGTATAGTGTGGAAATAAGTTGTTTGTAAATTTAGACAGATATAAACAAGCGTATTTGAACGCTGTCATAGTAATCAGCTGTATGATGTACAGAGTATTAGTATTGGCTAAAGTATAAAATTGAAGCATAAGGTATCCATAAAAGATTGGACACATTTTGAGGTCTAATAATTCATCAAATAATAAAGACAAGAGATGGCTCGAGAGTCTTTAAAAATTGAAAAACCTTCTTGTCAATGGAGTGGCAGATGTCAGGACGTTCGTCTATCTCGAGCCCGTACATTGAAATCCTGGCCTCTTGACGATTTTCCTTTACGAATTCCTAAAGCTAGAAGTCTGTTATATTAGGCGACCCTGTTGGGGCAAGAGTTTGAGATGTGTCGTCTAATCAGTGAAATTTCTATTCAGAACTGTGACTAACATGGTAACCCAGTAATTGGAGTCCATCTCAACTTCTAGTAAAAAATAAAACAAAATAAAAGGTTGAACTAACTAACACCTCATTGAATTCCAATCTTGGCCACAGGCGATATTGACTAAGGAAACGATAGCATAAAATTAATTACACGAGCAAACTGTTCCCATTACAAATTAATACCTCTGGGGGTAGTTGGAGCCAGGCTTTGGGTCTTCACTGGTTTCAATCTCTAAATTGGAAGACTCAGGTGGTGCTGCCATCTATGAGCCAAAAGTCGTATTTCCACCTTCGTATGAAGGTGCTCTATTAAAAAACGGAAGACGCTCCCTCTCTGACTTCATTCGCCTAGTCTCTCTGACGGGCGGGCTTAGCGTTGCCAAGTGTCATTAACAACAACACGAACAAACGATATTTGCAAAAGAAATAATATCCAAAGGGATAAAAGAAATTTTCTTCTGCGTTTACTATCGCTGAAAATATAGTTACTCTTTATATAAAAGTGCCATATTTATATTTTCAGCATTTTTTGAATTATTCAACTTCATGTGCGACATTTTATTCTGTTCTTCTCGCACCATTTGGATGCTGCTCCTTTCAGTTTAGCGACAGCTCACTCGGGGGCGAAGTTTTCCCATGCAGAGTGCGTCGGAGAAGCGAGGGCTTTCAGAGTTCGAAGGTGAAGAGCGAAAAGGGTGCGCGAGGCGTGACGATCTGGTTGCGGTCCAACGGTGCGCTTCCACCCTGTCACCGAGCCAGAAACTTCCTGAATTTCAATCCGGAGCGCGTGAACCCGCTGTCACGCTAGCATCGAACAAGTGTCACAGTGGCGGCACTCTTCGCAGGGAATCATCGGTGACCAATGCAGCTCTTCCTGACAATCGTTCCGGATGAGGCGCCGATTTTGAGGGTGCAAATCACATTTATTTAATTATTAAATAAATTTTATCTAAACCCAGTTTCGGTAAAGCAAGGGGAAAAAAAAAACTATGGACATTTTTACTTCTGATTAAAACATCTTTCATGAAACTAAAGAGTTTGAAAGGATGAAACATCGTGGTGAAACTAATTTTAGAAGGGTGCGCTTAAGAAAATAAATGAATCGCATTAGAAATAAGCACTCTGTTTTTCTTTTTACTTCAAAAATTTAAATTTTACGGTTTACCTCCATACGTAAATTACATATTTTCACTTAACAAAAATGTTTTATTATACAATTTTTATTTAAAATAACTACCGGAGTAATTTTTCTGAAAAATAATTACTAATCATCAATGAAATAAAATTCTAAAAATGTGATAATAAATATTTAAATGAGGAATTTTGGTTTTAGGAACACTTCGATTCACATAAAAATACATGCTTTATTTTTTCCTGTATATACTACTTAAAATAATTTTTTAAGTTTATTTCTATAGTAAATGATAATTAATTAATAAATTCCTATTTTCCGTTCTCATTGGTAATAATTCATCAGAATTCTTGAATGAATCCTAGTGTAGGATAATAGACAATAACAAACTAAATAATTATTCATATAAAGAGTTATATAAATAATTCCTTATAAATATATATATCTTTTTGATTAGTAAATAATAATGATGAAAATGTAGTGCAAAATTGAAAATTAATTTATTCTTTAAAGGCTAATACTTTTCTTCTATTTTTAAAGTTAGACATCAGTCAAAAGTAAAAAAAAATCCTGGATCATCTCTAAGAATGTGATATTCTGGAAATAATATGATTTAATTTTTATTTTAGCTTGAGCATTGTTCCTCCCTAGATGGGTTGGGTTTTGTGGTGCAAGGTCCAGAACAGGACATGCTGTTCCAAAAGAAAATATAGATTTATCAGTTTATATGCATAAATACCCAATTAACACTTAAAGTCTAACTAAAAATATAATAATTTTATCTAATGA
This sequence comes from Latrodectus geometricus, assembly GCA_026290005.1. Lineage (NCBI taxonomy): Eukaryota > Metazoa > Arthropoda > Arachnida > Araneae > Theridiidae > Latrodectus > Latrodectus geometricus. The sequence goes on from JAPDSC010059335.1 coordinate 63,444, forward strand.
AAATTACATATTATGAAAATACAATTATGAAAATTAAATAGTATATGTATAAATTTGTTATTAAAATTTTAAATGTATATAAAATAATTTAAAATTATATATCCATAAAACCAATTGATGAGTTAGCTTTAACACAGTAATCATGTGCTTCCCTAAAATCGCTTTCCTAAAATGAATCCATAAGTTATCTTTATAAATTGCTGTAAAAATTTATTCGTAATTTTCAAAGTGTTCGTTCAACTCATTATAATTTTAAAAATATAAAATTTTCCGACAAAGCAAATTTTTCCTTTTTAATGTGATGGATTTAAAAAAACCCCATCAAAATGGGTGGTTGAGAGTTTTTCTGGTTTCCTGCCTTGGGACACGTGAAGAGGGCTCACTTTATGCCTGAAACATTCTCTCAGAAGACGTTAATGCTGAGGATGCTAAAAACAGTAAGCCGTTAGGCAATCCACTACAGGGTGTCAAAGGATTATCGATGAATGAATGAATTAACATCTCTTACAGAGAAAATTTTCTTGAGATACTTAACTCTTCTTTGCATAATGGTGGAAATTTCCATCATAACCTATAATGCCCAGAAATTATATAAAAGAACAAGTTCACTTTAAGTGGATCGTGTTTGGATACCTTTTTAATGTCCATTGCATAAAAAGAAACATAGCTGTCAAAAATAAACAAGTGTCATTATCAGTGCTTAAAGTTGTCTCATTCCGCTGTTTGTTGTAGTTGCAATAAACGTATGATTTCGTTTATAATTTTGTTTTATTATAATATAGTTTCTATTGCTAAAAAATTGAAAATGAGTGGAAGAAAGACACGTGTTTCTGTTATTTTCCTCTTTTATTTCTATTTAGTACTAAGCTAATGATCTAACTTTGGATGATGATGGAAATTTTTAGCATATTGTTTTTTGCTAAATTTATACTATAAATGTATACTAAGATTTTTTCAACCATTTTTCCTTTAATTTTGAATATGAATTATATCAACTTGATTAATTTCACCAATAAAGAAAATATCATGCAAAGAAGGGTTAATTAACAATTT
>JAPDSC010059335.1:73713-117946 GCA_026290005.1 Latrodectus geometricus
TATAAGAAATCCAAAATTGCCTACATTCACTTTAATTATACTTTAACTTTTCTTATTACTTTTGGCAACGATATTCTTCTATATTTCATGTATATTTTTCATTGTATTGCTTTGACTATTATTTATTGAACTGCTTTGCTTATTTTTCCATGTATTAAATTGATTCCATTTCCATTAGAATTATGATATAGTTTAATTTCTCTTTTATACAGATATTTTTGGGAAAAAAGCATGGATATATTTAGCTTTTTGTCTCCCTTCTAATGAAGACGTGGTCCCTATGCCTTTTCCCTATTTATATTATATTGTTTTTCTTGATTTTGTTTTATTGATATTAAATTATAGTCTCTTTTTTGATTTTTCTTGCTCTTCAAATTACATGTTATTTCATTTCTATTGGCATTTCTCTCAATAGATGCGTTGGTTTGATTGCTCACAATGTTTATTCAATTCATTCTCTTTTCTATATATGATTTTGAAAATGCCCCGGTGGTGATACATTCTAGAGGTTGATATCTGCAGGTTGGTTTGTTTCTCACAGATAGTTTATTGCTGTGAAATATTTTTACTATGAAAGTTTATAAATGTGATTGAAAATTCATATTTCATAATTACTTAATGAATTATTTTTTCCCCTTTTCTTGTAATTGCATGGATCTAAAGTACACATTTACTATTGATATCACAGATTTTGTTCGAAATAACTGTAAAAAATCCTGTTTTAAGAAGAGGAAAAAAAAGTGGTTTTTATCTGTTGAAAGTAGTGAATTGGCTATGGTATGCGTATGAATATCAAAACAAAATGTCAAAAGCTAATCACTCAACCAAAAATCTCAGGGGGCAACGAGAAATGTCAACAAACCCCAAATCAATAGAAAGCAGCCCATAACAAAGCACCATAGCAACGTCTTCTGTTGTCATTTATGAACATACAGCGAATTGCTGACCTTCACGGACTCTTGAATGAATAAATTCCCAGCTTATTTTCGTCATTCGATTTCATCTTTTTACCCATTCACAATCAATAACTCCTTTTGTTGTGATGACGATCCTCGCGCTACAGATCTGAGTGTGACGTATTCTAAGCGATCATTTTTAGTAAGGATAATACATTATACTTTAAATTATTCATGAAGAAACTCGCTGTTTCGGGAAACGATTTTTACCAAAATTAATTTATTAAAATTGCAGTAATTTTGGCGCGCAGTAAGGGAAAACGTTTTCAGTTTCAGTGTTCTTGAACCCAATTGATGTGGGATGTCTTAAAGGTAAGGCTTAAGAAGGCTGGTTGGTTAGGGCATCCGTTCTCATTATCGGAAGGCAGTGAGTTCAAATCCCAATCCAACATCGTGTTCGCTTAGGGCGGCTGGGATATATTAAGCAGTTCGTGGTGTTCATCTGAAATGGCATCTGTTGGGCTGAGTGTTAGAAACTTTTCTTTCTCTGACAAGCGAAAGAAAAGTTTCTAACTAATTCTCTAATAAATTCTCTAACTAATTCTCTAACTAATTCTCTAATAGTTCTCTAATTAGTCTTTATGTAACGTCCTGTCGTAATAACTTTATAGCAACTCTGGGGCATTAGAATGGCCATGATCATGTGCCAAATCATTTTGTTGTAATTCGATAACGCAAAACATATTTTCAAATATTTTTTGTGGATATTTTCCCTGATTCGATTTTTCTGTCATTTATATTTGCTTAACTAGGGGATGCATTAATACTTAGATAAGGCATGTCTTCTCCCTAATGCATAATACTGGGTGTAAATTTAAAATGCTTAATTTGAGAATTTTACCACAAATTTAAAATTCATTCATTAAATTTGTGTTATTTGTGCACAAGTGAATCAAGGATAAATCAGTGAAATGAGAATGCTTATCGCATATTATGTATATCATCCATAAAATTAAATACATCAAAGAATCAAACTGAAATAATTCCATTCAACAGTGCACAAAAAAATCCTTCATTGATAAGATATCCGCTTTTTAGAAAACAGTGCAATTGGTCCAAATTTTACTCAAAGTGGGTTATCGATTTAAAAACATCTCTAACTGCTTGTCCACTGTATAAAAATAGGATCTATAAACAAAATGATCTCTGTAAATACTTCCTGCATGCCGCCAAATGAAACCACATCGAAACTTATTTTTATTCGCGACAAGTTCATCGTTGGTTTCATCACTGTGACCCGATTCTGAACATTTTCGAAATCGAGGTGAATGCCAACACAATGAAGACAAATGATTCGTCGCTACAAACAAACGCCATTCAAAACTAATTGTTTCGTGGCGAAATTAATTTTCTACCAAATAATTCTTTTTTCAACAACAGGAATTTTAAGGGATTAGGGACAAACGTAATTTCTTTTATCTTAAATTTTAAGACGATGTCCTTTCCTTTTGAAACTCTTATTATTCATAGAAAAGGCTTGTATGTCTTTCCAGATGGATTGCATGTTTGTTGCGTGTCATCAGATTTTACAACAATTATTTTCTGATCTTTTACTGATAGGATTCCGTATTTAGATTCTTTCATCTTTATAACAAAAGATATCTTCACAATTGCAAAATATTTATTACGATCATTTTTTTTATCAAGTTATTAACAAAAAGTATGGAATAACTGGGCATAATACAACAGTATACTTTTTTTTCGTAGTGTTTAAATTGTATTTAATTTCTTCATACTTTGTCTCCTTAATCTTTCACAGGAGCAGCCGATTCATGGCACAGTTTAAGTTGATTTTAACAGCTTACGTAAATATTCACTTCGCTCTGAGAATCGAGAGAAACCATTAGCTCTTGCCAGTAAAATAAACGCGGCAACAGTTTTATTTAATAAGACTATCTATTATGGAATTAAGATCTTAGTCCCATAAAGGGTAGCCTTATTAATTATGTATAGTCTTAACTTTTTCTTAGCATTATTGTTGGTAGTTTCCTTTGAGTTCCTCTGCTATAATCATTTAATCAGATATGCTTGTCTTTAATTAATTCATTTAAATCTGGGAGTCAGATATACGAAAAATAATGGAATTTATGATTTCGGACAGAATATTTTTATAAATTCTTGCAATTAAACAAAGCCGACCATTTTGTAAATTGTCATGAAACGAGGTTTACACCCAGCTTGGAGTTTTTTCTCCTAAATTCCATATTTCATATCGGAGGTTCTTGAGATCTTATGACAGTTCAAAAGTAGTAAATGTTCTTAATCTCACCCATTCTTTAACCTGGATGAAGGGCTTTATTTCAGGGACATGAATAGTGGCTCTATTTACCAAACTATGGGGGGCATTATAAAAATCCGGTGAATCCGCATTAAGACAAATACAATTTTCAAAAAATTTTCACTGCCAGCATTTAGATAGTAGTTACATAATACTCTCTATAATTATATTAGCGCCTAAGGTAGTTGTCCTATTATTTTTTCCGGTTGACATATCTCGGTAGTCATCACAGTACGTAAGTATCGAAAATCCTGTGTTCATTTTATATACAACAATAAATTCTTTAATAAAAATATTTCTCTCGTGATAAGCATTCGTAAAAGAAATCAACGCAATAAGTATTTTTTTTATTAAGATCCATCTTTCGAATACACAAAGCGTTTACCATGAGGACAGCCTTGTTTTTGCCCCACGGTCAGCGCCCTAAAAAATACATTATAAATAAAGCCGAGTTATGTCACGCCAGTTCTAATTCCCTGGATAAATGGGTCAAGAGCCATCTCACTTTCTACAATAAACTTCTTTCTTGGCGCCATTTTTACAGCTTTTATTCTCCCAAATGGCAAAAAGCAATAAATTTGAAGCTTTTTTTTTTAATATAGAAGTGTTTCTCTCGAAATTGTATGTATGATTAGACTTTTTGGTTTCTAAACATGATTGTGGTAAATTCAGCATTCATTTTCCATGTGAGATAATTATTTAAAATTTCGTAATTAGTGTCCGCTTCATTGCTATTTTTTATTAAACATTTGTCTCAAAATTTTATATATGAAGAGTTGCTTGTAAATTAAACAGCGAAGTGACTCTTTGGTTTTATTTTATCTTTTAATTGTTTTCCACCTACAAAAATTTTGCTTTTGCGTTTTTCAATATCGTTTATATTAAAACTAATTTTTATGCAGTCCAACCGAAGATAACTTAATGTTTTGTTAATAATCGTTTTTGGAATTTTCATACGAGATGTTGCTCACCACGCACATTTAAAGCGAGGGGTGAAGGTTTTAACAGGCTAACTCTATAGATAATTCATGCAGGCATCATAGTGTGCGATTATTTTATCTTTGCTATATCATTAGTGAAGTTATATAAATATTTCTTTACTAAAGGTTTGTAGTTACAGTTATCCTTTTTATTGGTTGATTGGATGAAAATTGTTGCTTTAGGAATTAATTTTTCTTACTTTTTATTGATTTGAATTTTGCCTTATTTGCAAGGAATATTCAAAAATTGTGTTATTTTTACTAATATCTGTCTCTCTATATCTCTTACTCAAATAATAAACTTAGCTAAGCATGTAACTGTAATGAGACTGTAAATATGAATTTACATTTATCTACTGTACTCTTCTCTTAACAGTTCCTTTTTATTAACGGCGTGCCTAATCGAATGCTATATTCATTTTATGTATTTGATTCTCTGCGTATTTTAAGAACAAGATACCTTGGAGTTTCGATAAGACTTCCGCCGACACGATAATCTAATCTATACTACTGGCCATTAAAACTGCTACACCAGGAAGAAATGCAGATAACAAAATGATATTTATTGGACAAATATATTATACTAGAAATAACAAGTGATTAAATTTTCAAAAAATTTGGCTGGATAGATCCTGAGAAATCAGTACCCAGAACAACCACCTCTGGCAGTAATAACAGCAGTTATACGCCTGGGCATTGAGTCAAACAGAGATTGGATTGCATGTACAGGTACAGATGCCCATGCAGCTTCAACACGATGCCACAGTTCATCAACCGTAGTGACTGGCGTTTGGTGACGAGCCAGTCGCTCGGCAACCATTGACCAGATGTTTTCTATTGGTGAAAGATCTGGAGAACGTGCTGGCCAGGGCAACAGCCGAACATGTTCCGTATCAAGGAAGGCCCGTACAAGACCGGTAACATGCGGTCGGGCATTATCCTGCTGAAACGTAAGGTTTCGCAAAGCTCGAATAAAGGGTAGAGCCACGGGTCGTAACACACCAGAAATGTAACGTGCACTGTTCAAAGCACCGTCAATGCGAACAAGAGGTGACCGAGACGTGTATCCAGTGGCACACCATACCATCACGCCAGGTGATGGGCCAGTATGACGATGACGAATGCACGCTGCCAGTGTGCTTTCACCACGATGCCGCAAAACACGGATGCGACCATCATGATACTGTACACAGAACCTGGATTTATCGGCTGAACAGAACCTGGATTTATTTATGACTCACGGCTCGTGACGTGGTTGCACGATCCATTACGGCCATGCGGATAATATGCCTGTCTTCTCGGCTGCTAGTGATAGGTGGCCGTTGAAATCCCGCATGGCGTTCCGAATTACAGTCCTGAACCCATCGATTCCATATTCTGCTAACAGTCATTGGATCTCGACCGACGCGAGCAGCAATACTGCGATAAGATAAACCGCAATCCCGGTACGCTACAATTCGACCTTTATCAAAGTCAGAAACGTGCTGGTACGCATTTCTCCTTCTTACAGAGGCATCACAACAACTTTTCACCAGGCAACAACTTTCAAATGCAATTTGTGTATGAGGAGCCGGCTGAACAATTTCCTCATTTAAACACAATGTAGGTGTCGCTACTGGCGCCTGCTTTGTCTGAGTGCGCTGAAAAGCTAATCATTTGCATATCACAGCACCTTCTTCCTTTCGTATAAATTTCACGTCTGTAGCATGTCGCCTTCTTGGTGTAGCAATTTTAATGGCCAGTAGTGTATTTTTAAAACAGAGGATACCTTTGCGGGGATATAAATCCATTTTTAACATAATTATTTAAGAAACAATGCTATATTATATTCTGTATTTCAAGCGGAATACTTGCATTCACAACATTTCATTTCTCATAGCATACGTCATGATCGAGAGTTATGATTCAGATCTCGATCGACGTCAAACGATTCAAGCCCTTATTCTATGTAATTGACATAATCATTTGGTATATTAACTTTGTATACTTATCATTCTTGTGAAAGTTCAATGCTTTTACAGTTGTCATTATTGTCCCGGGTGAAATGCATTTATCCTTGGAGCTCAATTTTATCGAACGTATATTTACATCTGATCCTTAAATTATCTCGTGATTTACGTGTTCTTGTGAAACAAGCAATTGTTGGCTTTCTTTGAATCAGCAAATTCTCAAATTCTTAATCTTTTGAATATCAAGTTATCAATTTTTGGTCAAACATTATAACTTTTCCATAAGATTTGCAAGCAAGAAGACAGCAGTTGGACTGCAATCAGGCCAACATTTCTCGTATTATATGAAACAAATCCCAAGATATCTTAAGTTCATAAGACAGCATTAAGTTGTTGTCGTCATTATTCCCTTGCATTCTCTTCAATAAAAGAAATAATTTTGAACACAATGCATCTCTGATTCTAACCTTGAGGATGTATCCTTGATTCCATTGTCAGTCCGGCATTTCCGTTGTCTTGGAAACGGAGGAGGTCGTAGTACCCTGTACCAAATGCAAGCTCCTTTGAGGTCAAGGCTCTCTGACTTCGAAAAAAGTACTTCCCATTATTCTGCGGCTGATGCAGCACGACACAGATTGTTTTTTCATGCAAAGCTTTTCATTTATTTATTTTTCTCTGATGATTGGCAAATTGCTTACATTTTTGGAAAAGATTAGTTATGTAATATCTAATGCATTCTGGCGTTTTTTTGATTTTTGGTGATTTTTTTTTATTTTGTTGAAACACGAAATAATTTTATCTAAAACATGTATTTTCACTTTAAACCATTAAAAGTTTTTGCAAAAATGTGCAGCTAGTTCTTGAAACTAATTGCAATGATACTAAAATATTGATTAAGAGCTCATAATATGGGATTAGATTCTTATAAAAAGATAGAAGCAGTGTTTTGTGACGCTGTTTCAATCACCATTTTTAAATTTTCGAATATGTCAACAAATATGTGTACTTTATTTTTTAAGATTATGATTAATTATAATTATTTTCTGAAACTTTTAGAGCAAAGTTGCTGAAACATTTTTTTTCTGTGGAAATTTCCCATATGCAATTATGAAACAAAATAGAGGAAATTTGTTCGACAGAGAAATGACAATCCTCTATAAGAATCTCTTAACGGTGAACTAATAAAATTTTATTCCATGATCAATTTAATGTTTGAAGAAAAAAATATGTGACTGACAAAATGCAATTGTAGAACCTGTTTTTTTTTTTTTTTACTGATTTTGGAGGATTTGAACATGATTGACGCTCTACAGACGGTTTTGTATCGTTCATCATGTTGGTGTTCTCTCTCTGTCTGACAGCTTCTTATCAAGAAATAAATAAAATAAAATCTACCTGAACTTGAGAAAGTAATTGTTTCCTACAAAAGAGAAAGTACTTTCGAAGACGAATCAAATTTTTTGAATAGTTGTATCAGGAAGTGGAAAATGCGTCATTGAATAGAGTTAATCCGATCCATTTTCTTTACTCATGGGGACTTTAAAGTATGTCGTTCTTCCTCTGATGACAGGTGGTATGGAAGCTCAGTTGTCGTCCTCTTCACTTGAGCGTGGCTTGTGTTATCATCGAAATACATTATCTAAATTTAGATGTAGCCATCATATTCAGTTAGGTTATAAAATAAATGTTATCAGATATGTATTCAATCTGCATTAGATCATTCTCTTGAAGAGTTCATTCAGAACTGAGAATTTCAATGTTTATTTAAATTAGATCGGTAATAACTGTAAATGAACATAATTGAATTGAGATATATATCACTGTAAAATGTATTTTACTATTTTTATTTTCATATTATTCTAATTGTTCACTGTCATAACAGTTCTCAAGTTATTTGTCCATTGGAAATAGTCTAAAACTTGATTTACAGCAGGGTTAGACCATTTTTTTAAGATTTGATTTGCAATGTTAGTCAGTAGCTGTTTGAGACTCTAATAGACATATGAATATCATTTATTTACTTTTTTTAAAATATTGTAATAAAAATAATAAAATAGTATTTCTGCTTTCTCTTCCACTTTCAAATATTTTCTTGTGAGTTACGTTCTTAGAGTAAATATCATTTAAAAAAAAAAAATTTTTATACTTTTAAAAATTATCTGCATTTATAAAATAGATTTAATTCTTATTATTCACAGAATAAGCGAGAAACAGTTTACGCATTAATTTCAAATTGTTGGTTAAAACTATTTCCGTTTTCAACTGAATGTATATTTCCCATATTAACATTTTTGTGAGAAAGTAAACTGTTTTCATTTCTATGAGCTGACTTAACCAATTTATATTTAATTACAAGTCTTCCCCCAAATCCTGATATAAGATACGCAGGTTTTGAGAAGATTACAGCCTTGAAGATTCGATCAATTTCCCTTGGGCTGAAGCAAACGATTTCTTACGATGATTTCCCCCTTCATTTTTCTTATGGTCATTCTAAATCAATTTAAAACCGAAATTGCGTGGGTTGAAATAGAGCGCGGTTTCTCCATCTGAGAAACAATTTGGCGTGGAAAGTACACGAGGAAAAGAATATTACTCGCACAGAAGAGGAAAACGCTCGGACTGATAAAAATAGCCCCGTATATTGTAATTTTTCAAACCATTAGATGGACGGGGGGGGGGCAAAAGAACGCTGCCCACTACCGCAACGAAGGAGTGGTTACGTTTCTGTGTCGAAATCGGTTCAGTGGCCAAGGTCTTAACTGAAGCGACGAATTTATTCATTTAGCTAAAAAATAGTTATCAAAAATATATACTTACCTTCTTATATGCGATACATCAGTAAAATTACGTCAATTATAAAAGCTGGCGCCAATTTCGCCAAATTGATACCACATTGTTTCATAAGGTTTTTGAATGCAGTTTTAATAAAAAAAAAACTTAAACTTTTTAAAAAATGTTGAATTAATATTTTAGAACATGCGGTCTAAAAAATCGTGCACAATTTAATAGCAAAAATAACTAGAGTCCCTTTAAATTGATTATTTGAACAGCAACGACAAAAAATCACCTTAAATGCTAACCTAAAAAAGGATATCATTATACCCAATTCAGAAATTGCTAATTCTTAGCATCAATAATCTAGGAACAGTAAAAAAAAAAAAAAAAAAAACAATATTTAAACCGCCAACCAATTTCCATTTTGAATGACATTCGCTTGTCGCAGTTTTTAATGTCTCAACCACCTTCAAATAAAGACAAATCGTGTTCGGTGTTGATACCAGAGTTTTAAAGCTTTCAAAATATTCATTCATATTCTGTTCTGCAGTAAATTTATATTTTTTATGGTATAAAAGTAGATAAATAATAATTAGAACTGAGAACTCGCGTTGTTTATAGAATTAATTTATCTAAATGACAATTATGCATTTGGTAAAAATATCTTTCTTCGTTGGCGAAAAATTATGTTATTTGGCGCTATTTTTTTCTTTCTGTTTTATTAATATATTTTTAACTTAAATTAAATAGTTTTTAACAAAGAAAAAGTCGTGTGTACAGCATATAACCATACATATATGTAATGGTACATGCCACGACCGAAATCAAATTTGCTTCTTGGCAAAGTAATTTTCTCTGTAAAGAAAGCTTTCTTGAAAAAAATCCGTTCTTTTAAACATTTTAATTTTCTTGTAAACAGTTGAATTTTTTTTAAATTTCTATAAATTGCATTTGTTACTGAAGAAAAATAATATTCACGAGAATAAAAAATATCGTGTTAGAGATTTAAGTGTATTTCATGGTATCTAAATTATAGAAAACAAGATATTATGTGGGTTGAATAATAAAGCAAAATGTTAGCTTAAACCCAAGGCTGCTTTTTAAGACTTCTTATTTGTACTTTCATTGATTCACATTAAGTGAGATTCTAAACGCGCCGTCCATTACGATAACCATTTTCCTTGAATGGAGTTTCGCATATTGAATGATCTGACTTTGCAGGTGCTGGAACAGGAGAAGCATGGGCTGCGGCGGAAGTTGGACGTGTTGGAGAGCGAGTACGACAGCCGCGTGGCAGAGCTGGAGGGGGACCTAAAACAGCTGCAGGCCGAGATCGCGTTGCATCACACCACCCACAGGACCTACGAGAAGGAGAAGGGCCAGCTCATCGAGGAACTCACAGAGCAGAACCACAGGCTGACTGCCGAACTCAAACAGGTAACACACTCATTTTCTAGTTGCAAAGGGGTAGAGCACTCCCTAGAGAATACTTCCAAAATATTAGGGAACCCACCTACCTGTCCAGTCAGTATAATGGCTTCTTCCCCAATATAAGTTGCTTCCACTAGAAGAAATAACTTCCTTGAATGAATCCTCAACGCAAGTGGAGATTGTTGACCACTGTACAGACGACAGTAGTCTTTTCAGCAAATGTGAATAGCTCTTTTCATCGGTTGTCTGAATTGTACACTTACGAAGTAATTAATATTAGGTTGGGGAAAAAGTAATCCATTATTTTTTCGGTAGACGTCTGTAGTGATCGCTATCTCGTGAGGTATCTATCAAACAATTTCAGATTTATGCTCGTTGGAAAGGTGACATTTGACACTAAAATATCCTCTTGCGTATTTTTGTTTGATTCATTCAGTTACGAGTACAAGGTTTCAAAAATGGAAGACAACAAACAGAAAATTCGATACATTTTCGTTTTTCTCTTGTACCGGCGAAAAAAAATGGCCGGGTGGCTAAAATTGTGAAAGGTGTTTATCGTCCAATATAAGACTGTAACAACCAGTTACGTACAATTTTTGTTTCGTCGATTCCGTTCGGGTATTTGGATGCTAGAGATGCACCTCTCATGGATAAGCATCGTCGAGAATGTCTATAAAATATCAAAAATTATCAAACTTGACAGCATATCAGCAGTCGTAGCTTCGCACAAGACCTAAAAATCTACTAGAAAACTGTTTTAAACCTTTTTACAAAGCGAATCTCAAAGAAGTTACAAAAAGTTCACGTAAAAATAATGGATTTCTTTTTCCCCAAACTAATATTCAAAAACTCATATTCACATTTATTTGAATCCAGACATTCGTTGAGAAAGAGACCGCAGCTGAGTAGGAGATAATTCTATTATTGAATGACTAGTTGAAATACACGTGAATCTCACTGTGAATACAAATCTTCTACTTGGTATTTCGGATTGAATGTACCTGGGAAGAAGACACTACTGTCTTGTCCACAGTACAGAAGACTTGGTGTCGCTTTTGAGACTTCGTGACCGTAATTAATTTCATTTCCATGGATTCAATGAGCGAGTGCTTGTAAATGTAGTACTACATTCAATAGTAAGAACGATTATTTAAATATTGCATACATAACACTTATTTTTGAGGGGGTCATCCAATGACTCCTGCGTATTGAATGCCAGCCACTCCTCAGAATTCTGCCACTGAAAACAACAGGATATTTTTTACCAATCTGCTTTGTGATTTCCAATTCGTAGAAAGGAATAAAATGCCATAAAAAACTTAAAAGTGTTGTGAAAGGACAATTATGACCTTATGTATATTAAAATTTGTTTCCTTTATTAAGTGCACTTGAATTGCCGGCCATGGCGTTAAGGGTACAAATCTTTTTCAGAGAAAGAATATTCATTTTTGACCTTTACTACCTATTATTTTGCTCGAGCTCCTTCCTGAATGAATATTCAATAAGCAGCGACCCGAGGAATGGCTATCTGTTCAAAATAAATATTTTATTCCTAGGTTTCTTTACGCGAAATGAATAATTTTTCTCGGTCTTTTTGAAAGAAAAAGGAAAATGATTAGTATATCTTTCATATACTAGTGCTCTAATGATTGACCACTTGATCTCTTTTCGAATTAAAAATTATTATATCCATTAAAACTTATTCGTTTCAATCAGGCGCTTATAATATGACGATTTTGAACCACAGAGGTTAGTAACTTTTAGGAATTTCCTCAGTTATATTTTGTTTCCTATTTTAAATAAATAGGATCATTCATTGTGTTATTTTAAAGTTAAATACCTAATTTTTGTAATAAATTTATTGGTTTAGAAGTATTAATATTTAAAAAAGTGATTCCTTCAAAAAAATTCATTTTCCCAGATAAGTTACTTATATTTGTTTCTCGGATAAGAAAAATCTGACATTGTGTGTTCATGACATTCATATTCTGTGATTGAAATTAACATTGATTTGAATTTTAATACTTTATTTAATTACAGATAAATAGTACGAATTATTATTTAGTTCTTGTGTTTATCTAAAAGATCAACGACAAAAATAAAGCATGTCTGAAAAAGAAACCATACCTTTAATGTAACATATTTTAGGAAAGTGAAACATTTTGAACAGCAACACCATGATGCGAAAGGTCTGGCTGGTTAAAATATTTTCACTTTTTGAAATTTCTCATCATGACAGATTGCTTTTTTATTTATTGAACCGCCGAAAGTAGGTACATTCCGAAACAGCTGTCGTATCTGTTTCCTGGTAATTCACCTCGTGCAAAGGGCCGCCATCCACTTGGATGGCGGACTGCCTATTTGCGGAGCGAGTGTAAAGCTTGAAATGTCCTCAGCGTATGCCCAACTTCCCATTTAGTTAAGGATATTCACAACACAAAGCGTGATGAAACACTCGCGGAGAACGTCACCATTACATGTGCTGGCTGGGGTATTGCGCCCTCTAGTGGGACTTTGAGGGAAGATGGGCTGTATTCATGTGCAGCTAGAGGGAAACCTAGAAAACCTCTAACACCCACCCCGAGATAACTGGCAACTCTACTGCTGTTGTAGGGTGAGCCCATTGACAATTGTCTTTAACATGGTTTTACTGGATCTACAGTCCTAGAGAACCGAAGAAGTCGTTTGATCAGCTTGTCACTATAACTTGGGCTTGATGGTCGCGCAGTTTGTTGGTACCAGCCATGCAGAAGTTCACACTGACACAGGTGGCACGTACTCACGGGTCAGGTAGAAGCCAAAGAGCAGCTATGCTTCTCTTATCTTTAACATAAGTTCTTGTAAATTGAACATTGCACTCGATGGTTAGACATTAATATAATTAGTTTATCTGAGAAACCATGATTGTGGTCAGCTAACACCTTGTGAGTGCAAGCTTCCAGAAGAAGCTAACTCTTAGAGAGTCTCTGGAAAACACTGTTTCCGGCACATACAATGTACTAAAGTTCATGAGATGCCGGTCCGCAGCTATCGCGAACGTCCAGAATTTTGTGTTATGTTTGCTATTGTCACTATCGGTATAGCTAGATGTCCCAAGCTAGCCGTGTTTGAATGACGCCATCCACTTAAAGTTAATAGAAAATTAATCTCCTTAAGATTATATACTGTCAGTCAGAGGACAGCGAAAAAGTGTCATATTATATACGCCTGAGCCAACACTCATGAACAGCAACTCACGCCAAAGGATCTCTTGAGCGTAAGTAACTCTTAAGAGGACTTGGAAAGACTCCTTAATTGACTCCCACCCCATTCCCTTTTCTAAATGACGATCTCGCTTTCACCGAACTGACAGAGTCGAAATCAGGGTTTGATACAGGTAAGTGTTCCTACCCCCAAACATAATGAGCTCTCTGCTCACAGTGTGCTTCTGTTGCAGGCTGCCAGGACGGAAGATCAGCTGCAGAGTCAGCTGCAGGCGCTGAGGGAGCAGTTCAACGTGCGCCGTTCCAACCTCCACGACCACGTCTCACAGCTGGAAGGACTCCGCGAAGAGGTGAGGCTGCCTAGGCTGATAATAATAATGGCTCCCCGATTATCCGGCTCTTCCAAATCCGGATAAACGATGAGTCCTATCGAATAAAAATATTCTCTAAATATTTTTTATTTCTCTCGATTTCTTGAACTGAAATGTGCAGCAATTATGTGCTTAATACCACATTTTCAAATTTTTCTTTAGTTAAAGAAAGCAAAACAATAATTAAAAACTGAAAAAATATTTTTTTTTCTTTTTTTAATGATAACATTTTTCTGAAAACATGTAGGAAACTTTGTAAACGCTTTTAAATTTTCGTTCATATAAATATTTCGCATCGTATTAGTATATAGATATACTAATGCGATGCGATGAGAAGGAAACAGTTTTCGCAAGGATACTTACCTGTATCAAACTGAAACGTAATAATAAAATTACGATCGAATTCAGAACTGTTACACGTCATCGAATTTTAAAATACAAAAATAAGGCAATTGCAAAGTTGAACATCGAAAAGTGATGATTTAAAAGTAATGAGAGTTTTTATTATAAATTTTAATAAGTTTACTGAGATTAAATTAAATCCAATCACGATAAAATTGTTAAAGCGAGTTTTTATTTCCAATTTCTAATTTTGCTTCAAATAGTTGAAAATCAATAATTCTTTCATAAAATTTAAATAAAACCCTAGCTTTTCGTATAAAAATATTTACAAAAATAATAGTTGATTTAAACGTCACATTGAATTTTGTTTAACATTGCTAATCAGAGAAACATATTTTTATACTCATTCGACGCTACTATACGCAGATGCTAATTTTTCATTATTTTTTTATGTGTAGAGAGTCTTAAATTTTTTCATCTTTTTCAGAAATTTGATATTACATCATTTCCACCCCCCTCCCATTTTTCCAGCTAGATTCCACACTTCACCATTTAAACTGTGTAGTGCTGCCATCTATGAACAGTTTGTTTAGTAATATTTCCAATGCTTGGAAATCTATCGTAATTTTACTTTAGTTTTGAAGGACACAGAATATATGAATCATAAAAGCGATCAAAATAAGAGCGAAAAAAGTAGAAAACTTTCGAATGAGTGCAGAAAAATAAATGCGTGGTATTATCACGCAGATTTTTCGAAATAAAATAAAAGATTACTATTTGAAATATAAAACATTCCAAGCGCTTCATCATTTCGAATTATAGTCAAGTGACAAGGTCACACCTGAGATGATACCCTCAACTCTATATCCACGCTACACCAGTGGAAGGACTTTGGACGTCATAGATAAAAATAGATATATCGCCAACACCCGAGGCTGCCAGTAAACCTTAAGAAGCACACTAGTGTCTCGAGGTAGAGTCCATAGCCGGGCTCCAGATGGGAATTCTAACGCATGCGCACTGTAAGAAAGTGGTGGTAATAATTTGGCGGTATACAATGTGAACATTTAGTTTTAGCAACCCTGTTTGCTTAACTATGGAGCCGAGTTTCGGGACTCTATCAGAAATGAATTTCGCTGCCCACTGAGGCTTACCTTTCCTGTTACTTATTATATATTTCCTTCTTATTTCTATATTTTAATAAAGATATTATAAACTTTGTGTCATATATCTTTTCCAATATTTTTAACGTGCTAGCAATAAAAAAGAAGGATCACATTTCCTTCTGATTTCTGTATTTAAATAAATAGATTATAAACAAAAATAAGAATAAAATATCCTGTGTAAAAAAGTCAAGGTAAAATTACATCAATTTTTCTTCACAAAATATATGAAACAAAACATTTATAAATTTTATCACTTCATTATGCTTTTATGACCAAGCTATATTTTATGCCTGGTTAATAAATTCATTATTTCGAATTTTTCATTATTTTAGATTTTTTTTTTTTTACTTTATCATGTTTATACGCCAAAACAATATTTTATGTGTGTCTGGTTTATAATTATTTATCTCAAGTAATTTCTTTAAAATTGAATTTTTTTTGCATGCATGAATTGTTTTGACAAGTTTTGGATGCATTATAAATTTCAATTAAAAAAAACAAAATTAAAACACTATGTTATTTAATGTGTACATAGAACAATTTTTAAATTAAAAAATAGACAAAGATAAATCACAAGATTCCAATAAATTAAACTTCTGTAGTTGGAGAATAGAACTTTATTTGAAAACATAAGATTTTAGTTTTTATAAATGAGGAATACAGCGATCTAAATAATAAGCTTCTTACTATGAATTTTGCCGAACAATCAATTTATTGTGTGAATTTTTTTTTTAATTTATGTATTTCAAATGCTAATTTATATATTCAAATGTTATGTATTTTAATAATATATTTCAAAACATAAAATTCTTTCCTTAGCATAAAATTCTTTCCTTAGCATTTGAATATAGCTGCCAAGAGATATAAAGATTATACATAAAGTTTGTTTAATAAACATAGCAGCTACGGTATTTATAAACATTTGTAAATTACGAATTTATCCACTAATCAGTAATTAAAAATTCATGACTTTTTATACATTTTGTTGGTACATCTAAGAATAAAAAATAATCCACTGTTCTAACAATACATAGAATTTATATTCACAATCACGATGATTTAATCAACGAATACTTTGTGAATGCTATTAAAAATATAACAATACTAAGTCGTTACTCTTTTTGAAAAGGATAACGGATATGTAAACAAAATACACTTTCTAGCCAGATAAATTTATCGCATTATTTACATCGCCAACCCGCGGAATCTCAGCTAAAATCTCTTACTCAACGCGCATGCGTTAGAATTCTCATCTGGAGCCGAGCTATGAAGGACTCTATCTCGAGACACTAGTAAAGAGCACGTATCTCCCACCCTCATGCCACTGCTCGCTAAGGTTTCTCTTTGCTGAAGCTACTTAGAGCTCAATATAAAACATAAAAAATCGTTAATAAGAAGTTAGGGCGATTCATAAATTAAATTTTATCTTGATTCTGAATGTTGCTAAAATCTTGAATTGTTCGAAGAGAATTAATATATGAGCTGTAAACGAAGTTTTATTTTTGAATATTTGGGTTTAACGGTTGTCATTTCTATTTTAAGTTTAGTATATTTTTGGTAGAATTTAAAAATAAACCAATATGTTTATCAAGTAAATTAAGATTGATTTACAACAAACATTCCGTGATTGTACAATACTTTAAAAAACAAAATTGGCTTCTCAGAAATATTTGGTGAAGTCACATTTATTTCCCAAATCCTTACAATAATTGTAGATAATCATCAACTTTTGTAAAAATTTAATAAAATACAAAGACTTTTCTGCCACAAATCAAGTTGAGCCTCATTAGTTTCATACCCTTGTAACCGGACGTGTTTGTCAATCGCAGTGGAAAATATTAATTTTGAACATTCCCTTTTCACTGAAATGAAATAAGTCTTATGTTACTCTTACCTGTCAATTATTGCTTATTGAAAAAATTGCGAAAAAATGTTTTTGTATAATTACAAATTTCTATGCATATATAACATACTTCCAATTAGATCTTTTTTGTAAAATTCACACTTTTCTGAAATATGCAATTTGTTCTCCACTCATGCGCAACTTATGATGCTCTTTATTTCATTTGAACGGTGAAACGTTTCGCATCAAAATTTCAATTGTAAATTGATTTTGGACTTTTTTTTTTTTTCGGATGTATGTTTTTACCACGTAGATAAATTATTGAATGTTTTTGGGCTAAGCTGAGTTTAGTTGAATTTGAACTCTCCTTTAAAAGATTTCTTTTTCTGTCAAGTTTATTTTTAATATACAGTTTCCTGTTATTTTAGAAAATTTAAAGATTCAAAATATTGAGACATTTTTTATTGCATTCGATTTTGTAAGAATCGAAGCGTATTTCTTCTGGTTTTTAGAAGGTTGGGAAGGTGAAGCTCAAACTCCTGATGGCTCCAGTGATGATTCTGACGATAAGATGAAAGACTTAAAATTTTTATTAAGTTATACATTTCAACATGAAATGCCACTAAAATCAGGTTAAAAATGTAAACAAAAAAATCATACCATCTATCTTAAAATGTTTTATATAGAACTATTCTCTAAGTTACATAATTTATGATAACTATCAGTTACCATAGCTAGACGTTATCAAAGCCATCAGCTCAAATTTAAATTACTATAACTACTAGTTATCATAACTATCAGTATAACTTTGAACTAGTGACTATGATAATTTAAAGTCAAAGTTTGAGTTACCGTAATTACCAGTTACCATAGCCCTTAGCTAAAAGTTAAAGCTACCGTGAACAATTGAAGTAGAAGTAGCTACTTTTATTTTCATCGCTCAAACGTTGAATTTTTTGTATAGACAAGCTTTCTTCTTCCCGATTTCGCTGTGATTTCCTCTATTTTCTTTTAAATGCTGCATTAGCCGTTTTGTGTTTCAGTCACCTCTATATGCTACGAGATTATCGAAAAATCTATTAAGTTCAAAATGTATACCGATTAATCTTCAATAACCTTATAATTTGTTTTAGTAATTAGAACTTTACTTTTAAAGCAATTTTTAAGTTTTTTTTTCAAAATTAAACTTATATATTCTTGCACTTACTGGTCTTTCTCAAGTTATGCTGATACTCACTAACTTAAACACACTGTAAAGAAAGGTTAAGTTGCAAAACAGACTATTCATCAAACACTAAAAAAAATCTGCTCATATTTTGCTTAAGTAACAAGATCTGTTTCAGATCAACTTGCTGTCGGAGCGGAAGGCGGAGCTGGAGAAGCGAATCGCCGCCCTCAGTGATGAGCGAGAGGGGCTCAGCGTCTCCCTGGAAGAATCCAGCGACAGGATACTCCTTCTGGAACGCAGGAACCGGGAGCAGGACCAGCAAGTACGTTTCTCACTATCTCCAAAAAGTCTTTTTGTTACAACTATATTTTAGATGTATGCCGTTTTTCGGATAAAAGTTTTTAAATAATTCGCAACTAATAGTTGTTTTTTTTATTTCAAATCATTCAAATAAGTTTATTGTTCAACTTGGAAACGTATGTATGAAAAAGCCAAATGTAACTCATAAATTTGCGTCTATGAAATATCGGACGTATTTTGATGTCAAATCATTCATAAAATAATGATGATAAATTTCAATTGATAACACTCATGGTTTGATAGATAAAAACGTCTTTGGAAATGGGCTCGCTCATGTTCTTCGCAGGAAAATCCATTTTATGCTAGGTACAGGCAGTGTTGACAGAGGCTGAAAACCTAGCCTTAAGGTGTGGGCCAAGAACTGGAGGATTTAATAATATCCTTCAGTCCTTGGCCCACAGAATTGGGCTTCCTCGTCATCATTCTGGGTTATTGGTGTTATCCTTTTCAAGTACAGCTTTCATTCAGATGAATACAGCAAAAATGAATCACATTCTCATCTTTGCAGAAGCACGCACGAAAGCAACGAGGCAGATGATATTTATGAAGGGAATGACATTCAAATGGACAGTTCATCATAAATGAAGTTATTTTGTGAGTAAATGAGCTTTCTTCTATCTTCATTATTTTATAAATTATTGAGCATCAAACTGTGTCCAACTTTGTATATGTAATCTGATATGCAAATAAAATTCAAAGTTTTTTTTTTCTGTAATGTCTGGGAACGAAGTGTTTTTCAGCTACTAAAATACTTAATGCGATTGAATGTGTTGCATTGCAGCTGCGACTTCAACAGCGGGACATTGACGAGTTGCGGCAGACCAACAGCCACCTCCAAAGCAAGCTGGACGTGGTGAGGAGAAGGGGCGGAACCCCCACCACAGGCGACAGGCCATCCCTCTTCAACGAGATGGAGATGTCGTCTCAGTCATCGGTGGACGACGACTTCAGATCCCCCAGCCAAGTAAGTGGCCAAAAGCTATTTTGCACAAGCCACGGTGGCCTGGTTGGTTAGGGCATCGTTCTCGTTACCAAAAGGTTGTGAGCTCGAATCCCGGCCCAGCCGAAGATCCGTCGTGTTCACTAATGGCGATTAGGGCGCGTAAAATCTGTCGGGTCGCAATGTCCTCCATGTTCCCACTCCAAATTAATTCCTCTGGGGGTGGTTGGAGCCAGGCTTTGAGTCTTCACTGGTTTCAATCTCTAAATTGGAAAATTCAGATGGTGCTGCCATCCATGAGCAAAGAGTCGTACTTCCACCTTCGTATGAGAGTGCTCTTTCAAAAAACGGAAGAAGCATCTCTGACTTCATTCGCCTCTTGGCGGGCTTGGCATTGCCAAGTGTCATTAGAAACAACATTTTGCACTATCAAACAATTTTATACAGAGCGCCTAATTAATTTAGTATGTTTACTATAGCAACATACACACAGTTGTAACTTTAGTATTCTAAAAAATGAAATTATATCGAGAATAACAAGGGATAAACATATATTTTAACGATAATTGCAGCAAAATAATTCCATAAAATTGTACTTACTCGATGGTAGATCTTCCTCCTGTAATGTTCTCATGAAGAAGAGAGCAGAGACAAAAGTGATACATTATTATCCTAATAAGTTTGTTTGTTAGCTTATCAATCGTTTTAGGTAAACAAAATATTTAATTGAAATTAATTCTTTGAATAATTTTGTCATCTGCGTCCGAAGCAATTAGATGTTTGGACAATAAAGTTGAGATTTAAGAGTACAATTTAGCAAAATCCATATATATCTCCTTTTAAACTTTTTGAAACGATAAAAAATCAATGATAATAATTAACTAACGAATAAGAAAAGTTGAAGCAAAAGTTATTTAAATTTAGAAGAACTTCAATTTCATTTATATTTTTTAATTCTTTACTTAATTAAACTATTACATTAAAATCTAAAAAAGAGTAATTTGTTTTATACAAATAATTATGTTTTCTTTTATACTGCTGCTTATGAATGAAGTTTTATTCTTAAATAGAATAATCTTATTTTTAAATCGAATTATTTTTAAATAAAAGCTTATGTTGTTGTAACTAATGACACTTGGCAAAGCCAAGCCCGGGACTGGGCGAATGAAGTCAGAAAGAGCATCTTCCGTTTTTTAATAGAGCATCACCGTACAAGGGTAGAAATACTATTTCGGCTCATTGATGGCAGCACCATCTGGGTCTTCCAATTAAGAGAAGGAAGCCATAGTCTGGCTCCAACCACACCCAGATGTATTAATTTAGAATGGGAACATGGAGGACATTATGACCGGACATATTTTACGGGCCCCAGTCACCATTAGTGAACACGACGGATCTTCAACTGAACCGGGATTCGAACTCACTACGAGAACGAAACCCTAACGAACCAGGCTATTTTATTAAATCCATGCAACTATCAAACAATTGCTGTAAAAAAAAAAAAAAAAAACTTAATTTATTTTTACAACTTATGTATTTATTTAATTCAATTTTAATTCTGCACTTCCATTATAGTGTGGCACATCCAAAGTTCCTTCCAACACGAACTCTTCTTTCGGATTTCCTGGAGATTTCCCCGACGACGAAATCGAATGCGACGATTGCGCGATGGACACAGAAGAGAGCTGGAAGGTAGGCATACTGATGATACATCGGCACATTACATGTATAAAGCTGATATTCAATGAATCCAGTCAGTTTACTTCTAGTTTTTGGAGCACTTTTATTCACTTCTGTTTCTTTTCAGTTCCGGGAGGAGTTGGTGCCCATTTACAGGACGCTACGGAGATTGTGTGAAGACCTGCGCAAGCGGCGTGAGAACTTGAGTTCAGCGGACAGTGGTATCTCGACGCACTCCCCCGAGGAGATTCAAGCCTCAGACCTTCGCGTCGGAGCCCTCACCGCCCTCGCCAAAGAACTCAAGAGCCTCATCGAAGAAATTATCTTCTGTCAAGAGGATGCGGTAAGACCCTCCCCCCTACTTGGTGATTCCTACTGTCAGAATTGAACTCACCCATCTTTTTATTCCTAGCAGATGTGCTTCTCCTGCCAGAGCCTGGCGGAAGACCGTGAAATACTGGAGCAGGTGCAAAAGGAGCTCCGCGAAAAGAATGAAGAGATCAAGAAGAAAACCGAAGAAATAACGCAGCTTACTGCCAAGGTAATATCATTCTTCAACTTTTTTTAGCGACGTAAAAATGCTATATTAATAGTATTTGAAAATTATTCTCCAAGCACGGCGTGCCTTTTGAATGCAGATTGTTTCGTGAATACAATTTTTTTAGCACTCGAAATACGAACAAGATTAAAATATTTCATATTAATTCACTTTTGGTTGTTTGGCACATTCAATTAAATATTCATTTCTACTAGACAACTCAAATAATTCTTATGTTTACAAATTTTAAGCAGAACATTTTTAAACTACTCAGAACAGTGGTAAACCGGACGTTTTTATACCTAATGAGCTCTTTATGGCAACCTCCGAAGGAAATAATTTGCGCTTTTTCGCTCATGCTCATTAATTGGTTTTTTTCTTTTAGCATTTTCATTGGTCGTTAATTAGTTTCAGTTTGAAAAATCGGTCATTTTCATTGGTTGTTAATTAGTTTAAAACCGTTAAAAATCGTATTACATTATCACCATGGCAACAGCGTTTTTGAAAACCCGCCAAGTATGGGACCCACAGCACACTTTCGCCAAGTTGGCAGAGTAATGGACCTAAAGCGCATTTTCACCAATTTAACTTGTTGTATTGAAGTTCTGGAGTAAATCTATAAAGAATATCAAAATGAGGTGAAGCTCTTATATCAAGAAACATTCGATGCGAGGCACTTGAGCATGGCATCTTATATGTTCCTTTTACTCTTTTCCATCAGAGTGCATATCTTTGGATAAAAATATGGTCCACGTATTGTACATTGTATCTGTAATGTAAAAGTCAAGAACATTCATTTTCAATGTATTACAATGATTGCAGAAACAACAAAGAAATTTAAAGTGATGTTATATTGAAATCGAATACATTAGAGTATATCAAAAATACAGCCTATACAAAGTAACAACGATATGACGGTTGCCTTAACCTGTTGGAAGATCAAAGCATATAGCAGCGAAGCTGCTTTTACTTCTTCATCATGAATTAAAAATGTCGATAGAAGGAGAAAAGTGACGAGTAGGAGGAGTCAGGAGTATAAGAGAGGAGGAGGTGAGGGTCCGCTCCGAGAAACCCAGAACAGCTTCCCAGCCAGAAGACGGACGCTCATTAGTCGATGGCAATAAGCCATCGGGAAAGAGTGGAAATCGTGCAAATAATATTTTTGAAAAGTACAAACCTCTTGACAATAAATGTGGAGAAATTCAAAAGGATTTTTGTATTGAAATACAAACAATTCTAGGATAAATAATGAAAAGATTTTTGAATACAGTACTTGATTAAATAGATTTTCCTGTACAAAACACAAAAAAGAAGTAAAATAATTAAAATAAGCATAAAAACTGGAGAGGAAAAACTTTCACTGAGGAATTATTTGCTAATTTTATTTTTAACTTTGGATTTCCATGATAAATTTTTGGTAATAGATAATCCGAGATGTACAGCATTTTTGACAATTGGAATTTTCTTGTTGTACATGTATAAATCCTTTTTTCTCTTATAATGTGTTCTTGGAGGTTTTATTATAAGAAGATTAGATTTTTCAGTATTTATCTCTATTTTCCAACGCCTACACCAGTGTTCTACTGCTTTAACTGTAATTTACCGATCGCAAGGTCAACTGACTTTGGTTTTTGGATAATGGCCGTATCATCGGTGTAATAGGTGTTATGCTGTTGTAGTCGTACCTGTTGATCGGGAAATCAACAGAGTAAAAGAGATATAGAATAAGGCCTAGAATACTGCATTGTGGGACGCCAGCTTCTATAGGTCTTGAGGTGGAAAATGTTTTGTTGATACTGATTTTAAAATATCTATTTGAGAGGTAGTTTTTAATGAGGAATATTATGTTGCGATTAAAGTTTTAGTTGACCAGTTTATTGATTAAGCCATCGTGTCAAAGTTTATCAAACGCTTTTGAAATGTTGAACATTACGAAAGTAGATTTTTCTTTATTTTTGATGCCTCAACCAATGAACGCCAAGATTCTAATTAGTTGTTTTGTGGTACTTAGATTTTTTCGGAAACTATATTGCTCTTTGAGTAACTTTTCTAAATATTTAACTAGCCTGTTATATATAATCTTTTCAACGGATAAAAGATCTTGCCTTTAGAAGAGAGCAGACTGATTGGCCTAGAGTTGCTGGCCTTCGCAAGGTCTTTGGGCAGCAGGAGGATGATTGCTTTCTTCCATGGAGAGGGGAAGGAGTTTGATTTGAGGCAATAGTTAAAAATTTTTATTAATTGCGTAATAATGTTGGGGAAAGTTGCTTTAGCATTTTATTATTAATGTTGGCTTTTCCTGGCGATTTCCGTGTGTTTAACTTATAGAGGATTTCTTGTACCTTGCTCTCGGTCGTGGGTTCTAATTCTTCGCTGTTCTGAGGTTCAGTTATCAATCTTTGAATTTTTCTTCTGATGTTATCTTCAAAGTCTGGGTCTGTTTCTGCGTTTTTTAGTTGGAATTGTTTTTCCATGCTGTCGGTGAAGGCTTCTGCTTTGTCTCTCTCCGTGTAGACTAATCCCTTCTATCCATGCAGTGGTTTAATGGTTCACTAGTGTCTCGAGATAGAGTCCTTCAAAGCTCGGCTCCAGATGGGAATTCTAACGCATGCGCGTTGAGTAACAAATTTTGGCTGAGATTCAGCGGGTTGGCGATGTGAATAATGCGATAAATGTATCTGGCTAGCAAGTGTATTTTTTTTACATATCCATTATCCTTTCAAAAAGAGTAACGACTTTGTATTGCTATATTTTTTAAAAAGCTTTTGATAAATGGTCTGAGAATGATTGACAAGTGTAATTATGCTTGATAAATGGGCTTGGGAATTGGCAGAAAAACACTACTGTGCCTAGTGATATACCAAATGATACTTATTTACTTCCTCATTGGTCAAATACTAACCATGTTGCTTCTTAAATTTTTTTGTCACTTACAACTATTAATTTGGCTACAAATATGTGAGGGTTGTAATTCTGATACATGTCAGAATTCTGATTCTGTTGTGAAGGATATGGTTGATTGCATGTATGATTTAAATGTGGCTGAGAGTGATTTTGTTTGCTCTCTGATTGCTTGAAATTATTTAAGTATGAATATAATTTGAAATACCACGTAAATACACTACACTTACTGAATCTTTGAAAAACGCAAGTTCTATTATATATCAGGGAGAAAGAGTAATAATTGTTTTCACATCAAAATAACTATTGAAAGCCAAAATGATAAAAAGTTAATTTTACTCAAAGTGATTTGCTTGAGACATAAAAATGCACACTTATAATATCAGTAAAATCATCTATATTTAAGTAAAAGATTTATAATCTTTCCTTTTAACTTAAATAACAGCAGTATCTTAATTTAAGAAAACTCCTTTGGAAATATTAATAGTACAATGAGAAAAAAATATAGAATGAAATCTATTATCTATTATGAAATGATTATCTTGGCAAAATCCAATTCTGACACTTTATAAGAATATTGTTATGAAATTTAATATATGCTTTAAATTTATTCCTACCATTTAAATAAAGTAATGAGTTTGTAATTTTTTTCTTTTTATTAATTAAAAAAATCATGCTCTTGATGGAAAAAATTCTATTGAATTTTCTTTTTTATATTCAATACAATTTTTTTTTAATCTTAAAATATTATATTTATACTTTAAAAAAAATTTCATACAATGTTTTTTATGAAGCTTAGATTAATCAGAATATTAAATTATTCCTTTTTATTTAATAGTAATAAATTGATTGTTCGGCGAAATTCATAGTACTAAGCTTAATTATTTAGATCGCTGTATTCCTCATTTATAAAAACTAAAATCTTATTTTTACAAATAAATGAATTATACTCTTGAATCGAACTACAGAAGTTTAATTTATTGGAAGCTTGTGATTTATCTTAGAATTTTTAACTTAAAAAATAGGCAATATGTACACATTAAATGACATATTTTAATTTTGAAGTTTTCGATTGAAATTTATAATGCATCCAAAGCTTATTACAACAATTCATACATGCAAAAAAAAAAAAAAAAATTAATTAAAATTAAATTTTAAAGAAATTACTTGAGATAAATAATTATAAACCAGACATAAAATATTGTTTTGGCGTATGAACATAGTAAAGTAAAAAAATCCAAAATAATGAAAAATCCGAAATAATGACTTTATAAACCAGGCTTAAAATATAGTTTGGTCATATAAAAGTATGATGAAGTGATAAAATTTATAAATGTTTTGTTTCGTATATTAGAAAAAAAATTGTCGTGAAATCGTGAAAAATTGATTTAATTTTACTTTGACTTTTTTACACAGGACATTTTATTCTCATTTTTTTCATAATTTTTTTATTTAAATACAGAAAGAAATGTGATCCTTCTTTTTTATTGCTAGCACGTAAAAAATATTGGAAAAGATATATGACACAAAGTTTATAATATCTTTATTAAAATATAGAAATAAGAAGGAAATATAATAATTGCAATCATTCTTTTTTTTAATGAGTAACAGGAAAGAAATGTCTCAATGGGGGGCGAAATTCATTTCTCTGATAAGAGTCCCGAAACTCGGCTCCATAGTTAAGCAAACAGGGTTGCTAAAACTAAATGTTCACATTGTAGACCGCCAAATTATTACCACCACTTTCTTCAAATGCGCATGCGTTAGAATTCCCATCTGGAGCCCGGCTATGGACTCTACCTCGAGACACTAGTTAATGGTTCAAGTCCTTACTTTAAGATTTTTAGCCATTTTCCCTTCGATTTTAAGTGAATTTAGTTTTTCATCCCATTTGGCGGTTTATGTTTATTGATTTCTATTTTTATTTTCCGGTTCATGGCACTCATATGTGTTTTGTATTCTGGATTGAAAGTCTTAGAAAATTTCTTCCTGCTTTCTTTTATTAGTTCCTTGAGTTGTTTTGGTAATTAAAATTTTCTAGCCTTTTCTTTCGTTGCTTCATTAAGAGCTTTTTTGGGGGTTTCGTTTAGTGATTGAACCGTAATATCTGCTTCTAAGTTATTATAAATAATTGATGTAAACCATTTGGTAATAGTTAAAATATTTGCGTAAAAATTTCAATTTGTTATTTTGTAAGTCCGATTTGTAATGTTATTTTCAGTAGGGTTAATATTGATGTTGATGGAGGCAATCACCTAGATGGTCCTATCTCAGATCATTTATAACGTCGACAGCTATGCATAACTTGTTATATAAAATTCAAGTACATCAGGTTGATGGTTCTAGAACACGGGATAATACGTGGGCTCCATAAGTGTATAAATTTTATAATTTTCTTTGCATAATATATCCATTACTTTACGTCCATTATTGTTGGTGACTCTGCAACCCCAGATATGATGCTTGCTGTTGAAGTCACATATGACCATGATGTCCATTTGTTTATTGAATACGTGTTTTTATCCTTCTCTGTGATGTTTCTCTTATGCGGATTATGTATCGCAGTGAATTTTACTGTCTTATTGTTTGCGAGTTCGGTAATTACCAAGACTTCGTCATTTTTATTGCTAAAAAGAGTGTTGCATTTTTTACAAACAAGAGAACACTCTATAAAGTAGTCTATTGCTCACTGCTCAAAACAATTAAAGGTTTTAGGTAGATCTTGTGGCTGGGAAACTTTAGCTGATTGATGCATGGTCGTCAGACATAGTAGGTTATACGAAAATAAATTACGCATGTTTGTCAGAAAAAAATACATTTTATTGCGCATTTGTGTACAAAAGGAAAAAAAACACAATTTGTGCATATGAGAGAAAAAATAAGAAAAGGTGTTTTCTTCAAAGGAAATCATTTTCAGTAGGGGGTATGAACTCCACGGACGACCAGCAACGTTGAACACCTCTGAGGCGTAGAGTCAATGAGGATATTAATCACGAGTTGGGGTATTCTGTCCCACTTTTCCAGAAGAGCTCTTTCCAGTTCTTGGAGAGTTTGTGGGGGTGGTTGGCGGCCAGCAACTCGTCTTCCTAGAGCGTCCCAAACGATCCTATTGGATTCATGTCTGGAGAACACGCTGGTCATTCCATTCGTACGATTCCTTTGTCGAAAAGAAAATCCTCCACCAGGTTAGCACGATGTGGCCTGCAGTTATCGTCCATTAAAATGATGTCATCTCCAATTGTTGCAGGGTAAGGTACTACAATAGGTCTGATGATCTCATCTTTATATCGGCGACCAGTCAGAGGTTCATCTCGAATGATATAGAGGTCTGTGTGCCCGTCAAGGGGGATGCCACCATACACCAACACTCCCCAACCGCCAAATCTGACACCTTCGTGCACGAACGCAGGATTATTTCCACTGCCACTGTTCCTCCAGATGAAAATACGCATGTTATCAGGATGAACAGAAAAACGGGTCTCGTCAGAAAAAAGAACATTGCTCCATTCATTTCTCCTCCAGTTCACATGCTCTGTTGCCCACTCCCTGCGGTCGCGACGATGCCTTGATGTTAGTTTAACGCATACCATCGGTCGGCGAGCATGTAGACCTACACCATGGAACCGGTTTCGGACAGTTTGAGTTAAAACCGTGGTGTCAGTAGCTGAGTAAAGGTGTTGTTGGAAAAGAGTAGTTTTCATATTTTGGTGTTTCCGAGCCTTTAACACTAAATAACGATCTTCCTTGGGGATTGTAGCCCATCTACGACCTTGTCCTGGTCGTTGGCCTGCACTTCCTGTCTTCAAAAAACGGTTCAAGATCCTGGAAATCAAAATTAGTATACCCCACAGTTTGAAAATCAGAAAAAAATTGCATTTGTGATTCTCTTCTCCCATTTTCGGCCAAACAAATTTCGCTTATATCTTTATTTTATGTAAAACTTACAATATCCTTTAATTGTTTTGAGCAATGTACTTTGTAGTTATGTAATCTATAATCGTCTTTCCCATTTGCATATGTCTCAGTGACAGCAGAGATGTCGAGGTCGTGTGAAGTTATGAACTCTTTTAATTCTTTTAATTTATTTACAAGTCCGTTGGCTTTCCAATTACCAATCTGCAATAGTTCGATTGAGTTTTATTTATTACTCATCATTGATATTTGTGTTTTGGTTGTTATTGTTAGTGGCTGTCATGGCTGACACTATTCCAGAATTTTGTATATATGACACAAAAAGTTTCAGTTATTCATTTTTGCGTTACCTCAGCGTACGATCTATTCTCGACGACTATTCCTTTTGTAATTTTAATTGTCTTTGGTTTTTGTTTTTATAGTCTTCACAAATGTCTTGAAGCCTCTAAAATTAGCTGGGTGGTCGCCATTACTATTAGCACATTTAGCAGACAGTTCTTTGTTCTTTTGACATTGGTAAGATAGATGTTCCTCACCACATTTTACGCACTTAGGAGCGTGCTTGCAGGTGCGCTGTGAATGATGGAATTTTTGACGTCTGTGGAACTTGCGTTGATCCTCCTTTACATTCCTCTACACTATCTTAGCTGATAGATTTTTTTAGCTTTACTTGTTTTAGGTAGAATGATCAGAAATAGTGACAGTTTTTGTATTTCTCCATTTCTGCGTCTGGTCATCTGGGTTACCGTGGAGACTGTAAATCCTTCTTCTATTAATTCACCAGTGATTTCGTTTATTCCAGTATCCGCTGGGAGGTCTCTTATAACTACTTTGAGGGGTTTGTCTTCAGGAAGTAGATACGTGTGGTGCCCCACATAAAGGTTTTCGAGTAGTTTTATGGCTGCTCGGTTTGACTCTGCGTCGAGGAATTTAACCTTAAGCTCATATGTAGAAGATTTAGCGGCATATCCGCTGAGCTTAGCCTTGATAAATAGCTGGTCAAATTTTTTCGAGGAATATTGTTGTCTCTGATTGCTATAGGTGGGATTTTTCTGTATGGTTTGACTAGCATGTGTGCTTGAGAGTCTTCCTTTTTTATATCTTGTATCTCCATTTCTGATTCTTCTTTTTCGCATGTATTAACTTCACCTTGTGGCTTTTCTAGTTATTACAATTTTGGGTGGTAAGTCCATCTTCCAAAGATTTTATGGTGCGCTTAATGCTTGCCAGTTTTGCTGTATTTTCATTTGTAATATCGTTGTTTAGTATCTGAAATCTAATTTCCATTGTGATTTCTGGAACAATTTCTGCCAACATAATGTTGGTATTTGTAACTATTCTGTTTTCTTCTAAGTTATTATTGTCCTCCGGTGCGATTTTCTTTGTTCTTCTGTTGTTTGCGCCATTTCCATAATTTTATACAAATTTGCTTAGCCGATTACGAACTGCAGCTTCTGTTGAGAATTCTTTTGAGTTAGTTATATCATTAAGCATAATGCTAATTTTATCCAGTCTGTCGAAAAGCCTTTCAAGCATAATTTGCTGAGTGGCTCTAAAGCCTTTCTGACCTGTAGTTGCTTGTTCCATTTCCATTGTCAGAGTCTAAAGAAAGAAAGAGGGAGTCCCCACTGGCCAGGGGGGAGACAAAAGTCGAAGTTCAAACGCTCAGGGACCCTGAAACAGAGTGTGGTGACGTCTGCCAACTTGAGTTTTTGTTTTTTGTAGCCTTTTGGGGTTGTTGGCGCATTTGGCGAAAGGAAGTAATGCCAACATTCAAAGCACTGGTGCCAACCGTATCATCAGTTGCAGTGAAAAACATCATTAAAAATGCACTTATTGTCCACATATCTATCATTTTTCAGTTCGAAATTCATTATTTTTGTGTATCTGTTTAAGTGTGGAATCCGTTACTTCACTTAATAATATCATGAAATAACTAGACAAATCGCTTAAAGTATATAAAAATATTGAATTCCATGACTTAACTACGTATTCAATAGAATAATGATTACTTGATCATTAAAGTTTATCTAATAGTCAATCAAAATTTCTTAGAATTGGTTGTAGTCAGTGCTGAACCTCTGCCTGCAATGACGTGTGCCTCATTCTTATGCTTTTAGATGTATAATTTAGACCTATTTATCCTAACGTTGAACATTCTGCTGAACTAATGTTAGTAATGTGAGCAATGATAAATTTGCATTACCTTCTTTTTTTTATTTATCCGGAATAGGGATAAAATGGTTTTTTTTAGCTATTTTCCATATTTATGATTAAGTAATTTATAAAATAACTTTGAAATTGTTTATTTTTAATGTTCTGTGCGTGTTATCAGTTATTTCATATAGTAACATGGTAAATTGTGAAACGTTTCTTCTATTACATACTTGAATAGACTTATCCAGTTATTTCATGAAATACTTAGTCATCCTATGATTTAATCTGATTATACACTTTAACAGTAACCGACCCATACAATTGAAATTAAAAAGCTATTTTTAAGTAGAAACTTACTATTAAAACGACTTTTGTACACTTAATTAATCTTGTAAAAATAAATCATAGTATATATTAGTTTGGGGAAAAAGTAATCCATTATTTTTTCGGTAGACGCCTGTAGTGATCGATATCTCGCGAGGTATCTATCAAACAATTTCAGATTTACGCTCGTTGGAAAGGTGACATTTGACACTAAAATATCCTCTTGCGGTTTTTTGTTTGATTCATTCAGTTACGAGTACAAGGTTTTAAAAATGGAAGACAACAAACAGAAAATTCGATACATTTTCGTTTTTCACTTGTAACGTCGAAAAAGATAGCCAGGTGGCTAAAATTGTGAAAGGTGTTTATCGTCCTATATAAGACTGTAACAACCAGTAACGTACAATTTTTGTTTCGTCGATTCCGTTCGGGTATTTTTGATTTTAGAGATGCACCTCGCATGTGGATACAGCATCGTCGAAAATGTCTGTAAAAATATCAAAAATGGTCGAAGTTGACCGCATGTCAGCAGTAGTAACGTGCAAGACCTAAAAATCTACATGAAAACTGTTTTAAACCTTTTTACAAAGCGAATCCAAAAGAAGTTACATAAAGTTCACGTGAAAATAATGGATTTCTTTTTCCCCAACCTAATATAATTATAGGTAATTACGATTGAAATAACTTTTGTAGGCTTATATTAACGATAGTAAAGACAATTCATTACATCCAAACAACAATAATAATAATAAATAACCATTCGATAACATTTCAGGGATTCAGTTTTGTTCAGTTTCAAATTTGCATGCAAATGACAAAAGTGGGAGGTAAAGGCCTTAAATAGGCTTTTCCTCCCACTTCTGTCATAAAATAAGCATATTCAACTCGCTTTTCTTCATGGGGTGGATGATGGAGGGAACTCATGATATTTTTATAGTTTCTTTCCTTACAAGTTTTCCTAACTACATATTTCCCTTTTACCATACAGGTCACTCTTCAGGAAGCTGAACTGACCGCCCTCAGAGAAACGAGGGACCAACTGAAGACGGATCTGGACAACAGCACTCTTGCGAAAGATCAAGTGGTCAAGAAAGCGTGGGAAGTCAGAGATCAAGCAGTTGCCAGGTAACTTACACTTTTAAAATTAACATAAGAGTTAATCCGTATGATTCAGTCTCATGACTGATTTATCATGTTAATAAGCAGAGCTCGGCTGTTTTGATTTCCATATATGCACAATCAAGTCACATTAATATGGTCACCACGTCCTTTCAAAGTTACATAACCAATCACAGAAGGCAAGTGGTAGCATAGAGTATGTAAAGCGTATGTAAGGGCTTCGGAAAACAATGCAATCGTAGGCGTAATGCAGAACAGACGCAATTTATCTGATATCCAAAAGAACATTGGCAACATGATATCCAAAAGAATTTCCTAAAGGGCTAAGTTTGTGAACCGATTCACTTGCCACCATGGTAGAAGTGTACCGTGAATGGAAAAATGTGATTGTCCAAAGTCAGCGACTTAACAAATGCTGTGCACCTCGGGCCATAGAAGATGGAAATGGACGGCGGGTGCAGAGATCCGTTCGGGCGAATAGATATGCATTATTGTCACACAATTGATAAGGAGAGTTGCCTTCCCAGGAATCAACTTCGACGCTTGTTACAAAAGGATGGTTCATAATGACAATCATAACCCATAACCACTTGGAACCATGAAAGGATCCGCCACAACACTATGTGTATTTCACCTTAGATAGCTCACAATAGCTGGAAAGTCCGATTTTCTTCAGATCTGTAACTCAAATGGCATTTTTAATTATATATAAACCGAGTTCAAAAATGGATTCTTTATAACCAACCATGCCTGACGTCGGATTCGAGACCACGAACTATTGAACGGAAGGCTTGAGCGTTTGTCCTTCGGCTGCCAACTCGGCCTGATTTTCTTTGATTGCCATGGGTTTTTATTACAAATTTTTTTCCTCTGGGTGTTCGACTCTTTGCCTCAACAAGGTCAGAAATTGCTACTCATTTAGTGTTACCCAGTGGGCACCTGTGAACTAAGTCTCGGAGACGAATAGCATTACCTACTCACATCACCACAAACCCGTTTATAAGGCGGGTCACATTAAAACATCATCTTAGGAGAAAGGACAAAGAAACAGAGAAAGAAAACGTCCATACCTAAACCGAGATTCCAACCCGGTACCAACAGCCTAGGAGCCAGGACAGCTAATCACTCAGCCATCAGCCGGCTTTTTATTACAAAGTTAATTAAAAGAAGTTGAAAAACATTTTCTGATCTGAATTCACTTTGTGACGATATTTATACGTATATTTTTGAAACAGGAATATTATTTCAAGTACACTCTTTGTACACATTTTTCTGCATTTACTGCGCATCATCCATGTGAAACGGTAGGTGATATGACCTATATAGTGTCTTGAATATTTGACTTTCAAGCTCGATATCCTAAAATAACCAAGGGAAATAGGTATTGCATTTCGCCTTAGCATTTCAGGATTCACCCCTGATCATAAGCCTTGTTGATTCAGGGAGGGAAGACACAGCTTTTTGCTATGAGGCTGGCTTCAACATGGTATCAATATTAATCCATTCAAATAAAGGGGGTTATCGAAAGTAATGTAAGTACCAAAGAATTAAAGAATCACTTCAAAAAGACAACCAGTTAAGACAGAATGGACTTCATAAGCATTAAAATGCAACTTCCAAAGTGAAAAGTTTATTTCAAGGTAACTTCTATATCGAAAGAGGAAATATCCATTAAACTTTCAAACAGATTAACTTTTAGGTGATTCACAGTTGCTGTGATAAAATTTTCAGCATTTTTAGAAATACGGTGTCACTACAGCATGCTGGGTAAGGAAAAAGAAGAGGAGAGAAAGGAACCGGTGGCTATATAAGTTGATTTTAATGTTTAAAAAATCTGTTGCTAAAGTACAGAGGTCAACCCGCCGACGTCAATAGTTGCATCTATGGCAGATCTGTCTTAATTCATACAGATGCCAAACATCGCTGATATTGTTTCAGATTAACAAAATTTAGTAGACTAATGAGCAGAAAACTGTTACTTTATTCATCTATTGCACATTTCCTCACAAAACGGGTGCATGTTTAAAAAACATCTATGTGATTGTGTTCTTTTTATACATGTATATATCAAGATCTGTCATATAGTTGGAGCAGCCATAATGTGTGTTTATCAGTTGGTTCAATTGTACTCATGACAGGAAGGGATACAAACTTCGTTTCCTATAGGAGATGCAATTTTATTTGATGATAATTATGCTGTTCACGTCCAGTCGTGATTTCATGAGCAAGTGAATGTATATAATGATATAGTGTAACACAAATTTTAGCCCCTACTATGCCTCGATTTCAATAGAATGAAAGGTCTGTTTCAAATCTATCTGAATCAGAGTTTTCACAATATCATCATGAAAAATTTTATCTTTCAAATATTAGACATTGCTTGTAGGATACGATTAACAAGCAAATATAAACATGTCATTAAGGGATTTGTAATTCTTTTGTTATCCTTTTACATAATCGCTATTTTTGCAGGAAAAATGCCGTCGAGATCGAGTTGGCGAGGACTAGAATCGATGTGATGCACATCAACAGTCAACTGATGGAAGCGGTGCAACAGAAGGTGGAAATCTCTCAACAGTTGGAACAGTGGAAGGTGCGTTTTCTGCTATCCACGTTCATTCGTCACCATAACCTTGCTCATGGAATTTTTCTATTCTTTGGCTTTACGTCAAGGAAATCACAGTAATATAGATACGTTTAGAAAATGTGTGTATATATATATATATTAGGCTGGCTTCAACATGGTATCAATATTAATCCATTCAAATAAGGGTATATATATATATATATATATATATATATATATATATATATATATATATATATATACTTATTAGAAAATATTTGAAATTGTTCAAAATTTGTTAAAATTAATGGTAAATTCTAATGAACAGACAAATAAATCATTGGCTATTAGAAAATATTTGGAATATTTCTAAATTTGGTATTAAGATTTACGATAAAATCTAATAAACCGATAAACAAGTCACTGGTCGTAAACTTCTCATATTCTTGAATTCAATTATTGAATTTTTGAATTCAGTTCTTGAATTCAATTATTGACACCTTTAGAAACCATTGCTTTTTTAATATTTGTTCACTAAACACTTTAATTCATCGATAAATAGAAATCAAGAATGCTCAGCAACAAGTTTTTACATCATTTATTTTACATGAATTATTTATTAGAATTGTAGCAGAGTTATTTATGTTTAAGTTTTGCTTATGAAATTACTAATTTTTATTTTTCACTAGATGGACATGGAGGTGCTGCTAGACAATCAAGTGATGAAAAAATTAAAAACTCAAGAATTGGAAGACAAACGAGCCAAAGTCCCGTCCGAAATAGCTGCAACGGCCCCTAAACGACCCCCCCGCGGGAAACTGTTCGGCCTCTGGAGGTCTTAATTCCTCCACCAAACAGAAAGGGACGAAGAAACATTGCTGCAGAAATCAATCACTTAAATGTTTGATGTCTACTTGTACAACACGTACAGAGAGTCCTTGCCTCATCAATCCTATCAAAAAGCACTGCCTTAACTGCTCCAACTCCTGCATCTTAAAAATGTGGGGGGGGGGGAATTTATTTTGTTTCTCATGGATTTTTGATCTTAAAGATTTGGTTAGTTGAGCAACATATAATTTTCAAATTTGTTAGAGAAAATAGCAGGATCATAGATTTCAGTATTTGGATCAAAGATTCAGTTTTAAAAATATTTATTTCATTTCTGTGTCTTAAATTATGTATCATATTTCTGCTAATATTATATCATTAAATTCTTTTGAACTCATTATTAATATAATGATCCAAATCTATTTTAAAAATGTTAATGCAACAAAAGAAAGAAATAAAACGTATGTTAAACATTGTGAAGCAATCAAATTTCTCAATCATCGACAAGATTGGGTTTCTTACGAATATTCAATAATTTCTCGTCGCCGTAACACAAACAAAAGAAATTGAACACTGCTCGATCGTTTTGTGGCCTTGAAAATTGTTGTACGTAAATGAGATTCAGACTGACTCAAAAAACAATGCCGTCCACGCAAAAACAATTGTGGTAAATATTCTACTATTCTGATGAAAATTTTACCATCGAACCTTGTGTAGAAATATATAGATATTGTTGATAAAATTATTGTACATATATAATAATGCATTATCATTGTTGATTTTTGTGAGATTTGTCATTTATTTATAAATTATTTCATGTAAATGTTGAATCTGAAATTCTTTGATTGAAATGATGTTAGATTTGCATTCCGTCCGGGTGCTCAGTTTTCGGATTTTCTGGTATATTCTAAACTTCCAAAAGTATCCCCACCGAGTAAGCAATCCATGAAATTATGAATAATTGGGAATATTGTTAAGTATTTGTGTATTCTGTCGACACACAAAGTTTTCTGGAAATCAAACAATTCAGGGAGATGAAATAAAAACCTTTGAGAGATATTTTCCAAACACAAAAAAACATTTTACTCTGCGTTTATTATAACTTTCATAAAATATAAAGGTGTTCTTATCCTTTTATTCAAATAGATCTGTATCTTCAAAAACTGGTAATTAAATTTTCAAGAATTAAAATCGGGATATATATTTGTAATAAATAGCTTTAAACTCTCAAGGTTTTTGTATCGTATCATAAACAGATGCATGGGTTTGTTGCATTTTTATCAAAAACTATTACAATTAGTGACAAAAAACAAGCCATTTTAGTTTAAAAGATTCTAATTTTTAAATATCTCTGAGGTGATCAAAACATTCTAAAAAATACATTCTAGATTGTTAATTTCTAGGCTCAGAATTAATTATTTACCTTATGGCAAACATTAAAATTGTAATTAAAAAAATTAATTACATAGCAAAAGAGTTTGAATTTACTGAAAAATATTATTCCTCGTGTATCAAAATATTCAAAATCATAGTTTTGTAATAAATATAAAGACATATGCAAGACGTATTTTTTGTGCAAATCAATGTAAATATTCGCGTAGTTATTAGTTGCCACGCTGCTTAAATTCACGAATCTGTGAAAACATTCTAGGAAGATAGCCTTTTGAATAAACTTCCATATTGTTCTTTTCTACAAGTTATTCTAAACGGGTAATCAATCGTTTGGTATGACGTGTGGAACAGATCTTTATTGTGGCAGAGACTTTGTTTCTGCTTAAGTCA
Organism: Latrodectus geometricus; assembly: GCA_026290005.1. Taxonomy (NCBI): domain Eukaryota; kingdom Metazoa; phylum Arthropoda; class Arachnida; order Araneae; family Theridiidae; genus Latrodectus; species Latrodectus geometricus. The sequence continues at coordinate 111,283 of JAPDSC010059335.1, forward strand.
CTTGAACTTGATTTGCAGTTGTTTTTAAAGCATTTTCGGTAAACTGGAATGAAAATTCGAAAGCTGAGCACTCCTCTTGCACAAGTGTTATGCATACATGTATGTATAGATCCGCCTTACTAATAGATGCCAGTGATCAAATGCAGCCTGTATTTTTATGCAATCAACTGTGATAACATTCTTCATGTCTGTTGTGAATAATAAAAGAATTTTCTCAAAAGAATTTTCTGCTTTCTTCTTAGGCAATTGAATATCAATTTCTTTCAGTGAAGCAAAACTTCCGTCATAAAAATACCACAGAAAGTTTGTTATCGTATGTCCTTTTCAAGAAACTCCTACAATGGAAGACATTTTTTGACAGAAAGGTCATTCTCACCCCTTTACCTTATCTTTATTGTTTGAGGGTCCGCTGGGACGAAAAAGTAAATGGGTTTATCATAAATACTATACTTATCGATAAGCAATCAACCTTTTTTCTCTTCTCTGTTATCAGAAAAAGAAATGCTACAAAAATTTTAAGATGTATACTTGTGTGGAAAAAATTTAGTCTGTTTTGTAAGTTATGATATGGCATAAATTAATTAATTACAAATAATTTTCTGAAATTATTGTTTAAAATAATTACACGATAAATTTCATTGATTTATTTGATTCTAAGCCATCTATAGATACATATTTAAAATAACAAATATTTTTAAAATAAGGATACGTAATTAGCAATAAGAAAAATGATAAGGAATAAACTAATCGAATATGTTTAAAATCAATCGATAAAATTGCATACCTGATATTAAAAAATGTAAATGAATATATTTCAAACAAATAATTTTCGTTTATAAGCGAATACATGTAAATTACCGAAGTTACATTTAGAAAAGATTAAAGGTAATCTGTATGTGTTACATAACGACATACATAACTTTTTTTGTTGTAAATATTTTGTGTTACAAATAATTTTTATAAATAATTGCGATTAATTCATTATTTATAATTACTCGGATACATGCTCTTTTGCCTTTTGAGAAAAACTGGAATTTTTCTTTCTATGTTTCATCGTGGGATCAATCTTGAGTGGAATTGATCTTTACTTTGATACCTAGTATTCACGTTAACTGCTTCTGAAATTATTTCCGTCATTGTAAAATTCTGCTCATTTTTTAATGACCTTAAAAATGAATCATTTAAAGAATACATACCAAAATGTATTCATATTAGTCACAGTATATATTTCTGTATAATTCTTATTTGGAAACAAGAGAACATCAGTGTAATACTAAATATAAATTCTTATCTTTAATGTTTTAAATTTTGTATAAAAGAATGCTTTTTTAAAAAGCGAAAATCATGTTTATTTTAACTGTGTGCAAAAATTAAAACTGCGTAGTAACAATAAATGCAAAAAAAAAAAAAAAAAAAAAAAAAATATGCACCGCATCTGACTTTATGTGTTTGTCGTTGGAAATATTTTCATTTTAAGTTTTACCTCGATACTTTTCTAATCGCATGTTGTGAGATAAAAAATGTACAAGGTCGTCCTGTAATACGTCCATAAGCAAAAGGCCTCATTTAATTGTCAGAAAACCAGAAGGTGTTCTAGCATTCATGCGCAGATAAAAGGTCCTTGAAGTTCATTAGACGGCGAAATCTAATCCGATGCCTCAAAAAGCAAGTTCTGTGTGAAGACTTCATTTTAAAAGACATAAAATGGATGGAATGATATTGGTTTCGAGGAAAAGAAAACAAAGGCAGAAACACCTTAATCATTATAAGGTATCCTTCTGAGTTAAACATGAAATTCAATATATTTTATAAAAATAACGGATGCATTAGTTGGAACAAAGTTAATCAAATCAAAAAATTCTTTTATTATACAAATGTAATTATCTTTTAACTTATATTGTATAATAATATTAGAAATGTAAACAAAGGAGGACGGATTTTGTATTAAAAATTAAATTTCAGAATTGAGATTTTTTAATATATATTTTTTCAAGAGTAAAACATTTTTAAGAATCATTTAATATTTCAATAAAAGCTCGATACCTAAATTGACTAAATATCACAATCTCAAAACCATCAATTTTGATCTGTATTGACGAAAGATAATCATGTTTTTAGATATTATAATTGCTCAAAATATAAAGACATTAAGGCTCATTTTCCAGGATATTCGGAAAGAATTATCCACCGGAAAGATTTATCTTATAACTTTGCTATTTCATCGTTCTCAATGTCTGGAAGATTCCTGTAAAACTTGAGAAAAATCTGAAAGAAGTAACTAGAGAGGTTAGTAATACAAAGGTCACACATGATAGTTTCATTTCTGAAGTACCATGGTGACTTGGAAATTAATGTGAGGGTTTGGTTTTGGAGGGTTTGTAGCTTTTTAATATGACTGTCAGCTGCACCTCCAAAAATTTGGCAGGCATAGCTGACCACTGGACGCAACATTGACCTATAAATTAATAATTCGTTTTTTAAATTTAACTCTTTGATCTGTAATTTAGTAGTGGGTTGAGTACTGCTTTTGCTGCCCTATATTTTTTAATAATTTTGTTAAAGTGTGATTTGTAAGTTAAACGTTGTTAAAGAAGTTAGTTACTTCACCACTTGTTCTTGAACAATGCGATCCGAGTAAACCATTCATCTTGTGTACCGATGCCAGTGGGTACGCCTTAGGTGCTGTCCTACTCCAAGAAAAACCCTGGAAGATCAACATCCCATTGAATATGCAAGCCGGATACTAACAAGTGCTCAAGGAGCGAAATTACATAACTACAGATCGTGAAGCCCTTGCAGTTGTTTGGGCCTTGAGAAAATTTAGATGCTACATTGAGGGACAAGAAGTGACAGCTGCCCCAGACCATCAGGCGTTACGATGGCTCACGCCTTTAAAGTCCCCATCAGAATAACTTGCTCGTTGGGCTCTACAACTCCAAGAGTTCAACCACCATATTGAGTATGTGCCTGGTAAGAGCAACGTCGTAGCTGACACGTTATCTTGCCCTCCTTACCACAAAGGAGATATTCCCGGCGAGATATATGCTCTGACTGTTATCGAACCCACTGTTGTTTCAGTAGATTTTCCTATTAAAAGTCCTAAAGAAATTAGAGACAGCCAATTTTAAGATGAAAATCTAAAGAAAATAATAAATGTCTTGGAAGCAGTCAACCTGACTAAGGAATATAGAAACTGGATAGAAAAGGGTTTTTGATAAATAGAGGTATACTATACAAATATGTACATGATTGTGAATCTGATGAGGCTCAGCTTGTCATTCCAGAAAATGAGAGAAAAAAAATTCTTAAAATTCATCATGATGATCCTGCCGCAGGTCATTGCGGTGCTGAAGGCACATTCAATAGAATTGCTAGACGGTACTACTGGATTGGTATGCGAAAGTACATCACCAATTATGTAAAAGATTGCACTGAATATATGCGATACAAGCCCTCCAATCAGAAACCGGCTGGTCTTTTGCAGACTCCAGTTCCAGCCCAAAGGTTTGTGACGTTATCTATTGATTTGTTTGGTCCTCTTTCAGTTAGTCATGGGAATAAATGGATATTTATAATCGAAGACGTTACTACGAAATGGGTCGAGCTAATTGCATTGGAAAATGCAACAGCTAAAGAATGCTCCCTGATAGAAGAAATGTTTCTGAGTACGCAGGATTATCAGTGATAACGGACCGCAATTTATTCCTGCTGTGATTCAGCAACTCTGTTATCTCATGGACATGCATCAGTCTTTAACACCGGTGTATCACCCTCAGGCAAATCCAGATGAGAGGAAGAACCTTGATTTGAAACCTCGTCTGGCCATATTAGCGAACAACCATCATGATACATAGTCAGAAAAACCCCTGCAACACGTTTCGCATTAAACACTTTAAAGTGCAGGTCAACAGGAAAAACATCTTCTTTTCTCAATTTTGGGCAAAAGCTTCGCACCCTTGATGATGTTACCTATGACTTTCATAGTATAATCGAAAATGACAACTTTGTCGCTGAAATGAACCCTTATTATCCTTATATAAAAAGGCTGGAAAAATTCACATTCGAAGCCAAAGAAATCTTTTTAGAACAGCAACACAAAAGCAAGACTTAGACAAGAGAAGATCTCCTTTTTTTGTTTTTTACTTACTTTTGTAAGTTAAGGACAAAAAAAGGAGACCAGCTCCTACATATAAATCGGGAGATTTAGTCTTGATTACCAAACCAAATATAAGTATTAAAAGTGCGGGTATTACAGTAAAATTTCCCCCTCGACGCGATGGACCATTGGCCAATCTTCATCACAGTAGAAGTGGTACTTCTAACCTCTGTAGGAAATTTCTTGTAGAGGGCTTTCACTTGGCATTGATTCAGGAACCCTGGTTAGTCAGGGGTAGAGTCAATGGTCTTAAAGGTACTAAACGTAAACTGATTTTCGATCTTAATAATAATGCTAGAATCTGTATACTTGTAGATAATAATATCGAGGTTTTACCTCTTTTTGAATTTATCAATAGAGATTTTACATATGTGAAGATTAGACTCGATTTAGGAGGTAGCACCCGAGAAGTTGTAATCGCCTCTGTCTACCTACTCTATGAAAAAAAAAATCTCCGCCTGATGAAACTCTGCATAAACTTTTGCAGTTTTGCACGAAGGACAACTTGCAGGCGATACTTGGATTAGACTGCAATGCTCACAATGTTGTCTGGTGAAGCACAGACACAAACAAAAGGGGCGATTGTCTTTTAGAATTTATTGTGAATTATAGTTTAGATATTCTAAATAGGGGCAATGACCCGACTTTTATTATTTCTAATAGAGCTGAAATAATTGACATTACTGTTGCTACTAGATTCATCAGTAATAATATTAAAAACTGGCATATTTATGGTGAGCCATCTGGCTCAGACCATCAAAACACCCATTTCGATATAATTTCTAATATGGTCATTGACCATAGATTCAGGAACCCCAGACGGACCAACTGGAAAAAATTTCAGGTGGAACTTATGGGACTGACTCAGCTGGGATCAAGGCCTATGAGAGAAAATTACGATCTAGAAGTTACACAGTAGAACGTCTTTAAGTGAATATTCTTAATTCCTTTTACAACAACTGCCCTGTTTGCAACAGGAGAGATAAGCCCCAATGTGTTTGGTGGAATGACTCTCTGGCGACTGAAAAGGTAAAGGTTAGAAAACTCTTTAACAGAGCAAAAAGGCATGGTGAATGAGATAATGACAGAATGGCCCTCACAAATTACAACAAGAATGTTAGGAGGTGCAAAAATAACTCTTGGAGGAAGTTCTGTGAAGAGATAGATTCCATCTCTGAGGGGGCTAGACTCCAGCGTATCCTTAGAAGGAAAGAACCAGTCCTGGTTGGCACCTTAAAGAATGAGGATTGTAATTTTGCCAACACTGGAAAAGCGGTAATGGAAATTATGACCAAAACTCACTTTCCAGGAGCTAGGGATATTGATGGCAATGATGTTCAGCACCATATTGGATCTTTAATCAGAATCGATAGGGGTCATTGGGCCTATGCTAAGAATATCCTCAATTATAATAACGTTAGATGGGCTATTTCCTCCTTCAAGCCTCTGAAGAGTCCGGGTCCTAATGGAATTATGCTCATCATGATCCAGAAGACTGAAGAGTTAATCTTGCTTGTGCTGACCAGAATGTTTAGAGCTAGACTTGCTATGGGGTACATCCCGAAAATTTAGCAGAAGACAAGGATTGTTTTCATTCCTAAGCCTGGATCAGGTTAAGTCCTTCAGAGCAATTAGTTTATCCTCTTTTCTCTTAATAGTTTTGGAGAAAATTATTAATAGGCTTGCTAGGGATTACTTCAAAAGTATTGTCCCTTGCATGACCTACAATTTGCCTATCAGCCAAGCAGATCTACGGAGATGGCTTTACATCAGCTTGTGTCCAAGATTGAAGACTCTGGATTGGAAGCAAATAGATGTGGCTGCTTTCCTAGACATTCAGAGAGCTTTTGATAACACCTGACATCTGTCTATAATTAATGCTCTACGAGCTACATGGATCAACGACATTTTGGTTAAATGGATTGAGACTCTAATAAAAATATTCCCCTGAACATTTTTGATAAATCACTTGAGAAAAAGACTACAAGAGACTGCCCACGAGGAGGTGTTTTATCGCCATTACTTTGGAACCTAGTTGTAAACAGTCTTATTAAATATCTCAATGATATGGGTTAATATACGCAAGATTATGCTGATGAAATTGTCATTCTCGTCCTTGGTAAAGAATTTAATATAACTTCTCAGGTAATGCAGAATGACTAAACTTATGTAAGTAAGGGGTGTTTAGAATGGAATCTGATGGTTAGTCCTCAGAAGACCAATCTTTTACCTTATACACGCAAAAGGAAATGGATGGGTCTTACTATCCCTAAGCTCTTTAGTGTATCTATCAATGTTACTACTGAGGTTAAGTATTTAGGATTATTTCTTGACCAAAAACTCACCTGGAATAAGCATAATGATTGAAAGATCAACCAAAATAAGAAATGTATTATGATATGTAGAAGAATGCTTGGTAAAAACTGGGGTCTTCAACCAAAACTGATGTTTTGGATGTACACTGCTGTTATCAGACCTATCATTACGTATGCCTTCATTGTCTGGTGG
>JAPDSC010059335.1:127946-146287 GCA_026290005.1 Latrodectus geometricus
TTTAATAATTTTTAATTTCTTAATTTCAAAATAGAAACTTACTACAAGATTAATCACTCTAAAATCATTTTTTAAACCATGTCCAACAAATGTAACTCCAGTATCAATCAAAAAGCGGAGTTTCTGATATGTTGCTTTTAGAGTTGTCAAATGCTTTGATGAGATTGAAGCATCTAAATCACCAGGTTGAATTCCAGAAAACTTAGTTAGATAATCCACAACCTAGAAAAATTTAGCAAAATATAGTTCCAAGTAAATATATGCCTTTAAGTAAAGTATATTATTTTATCAATATTTACCAAATAAAACTTAAGATCAAAATTATGAAATTACCAAGTGTGAGAACAGAATATTTGCAGAAATATTTCTCAATATCACTACAACATAGTTCAAAGTAAAACAAATTTAAATTTCAAAATTAGATTTGTCAACTTTTCAATGCATCAAGTAATTAAATATAAAATATTAGATAAATTGTGTACTTTTTAACAATATTATTTAACATGTAAAAATAATTAACTCTACCTCATCAAGACAAAAAGGCAAACATTTAGTTTCATAAGTTCAAAGTACAGTATTAAAAAACAATTCCTACTTAAACAAATATTTATATTATATTATTTATATTTTAATTGAAAAATCTTGGAAAATACAACTGTTCTATAGTAAAACTAATTTATTTGTCACATCCCTAAAACTTGGTGCGGATACTAAATTAGCTTATTTTGAAGATTATTGCGTCAGAATGTTTCTTTTGTGTACGGATTATTAGTTATTTTCAAATTTGTGCCAACTTATGATGTATACGAAATTTGACTGGAGTTTTTGTAATTCTTGAGTCTGTGTGATGTAATTAATTTTAATGATTATAAAGTTATGGGTTGAAAATCACTTTATTTTATGAATAGAAAAATATTTTAAAAAGAGGAGACAGAAATTACATTGACAATATTTGTACATCTACATATTATATTACATTAGTATTCCTATTTTGAATACTAATGAATATAAAGAGCGAATTAAATTGAAAAAAATTATGAGAGTAATTTGAACCAGTTACACATTTCACCAGAAAACAATTTTGGCATTCCACTCTAAACAGCCAAAAGAGAATGAGATGCTAAATATAATTTAGTTGAAAACATTTAAAACATTATGATTAAAAAGACAACTGTATTTATTCTTGTATTGGGAGAAATTTTCCAACATAATATTTAAAGGATAACAGCTTGCCTTCATTTAATTAAAATGAGCATTAACATGATTTACTGAAAGTGAATTGGAGTTAATTACAAAATAATTATTTAAAGCTAAGGATGTATATCAATATAATATACAGTTGTGAAAATACAATTAAACTGATAAATCATTCAATGCCAGACTTTATCTTTTACAACTATTGGAAACAGTGCTTCCAAATATTAGAAGTTTGTAAACTTCTTTTATTCAGTTTATGTAAAGGTGGATAAATCATAAATATTAAAAGATGATCGATCATATGAAATGATAATAATGATCTTTTCTTCTAACAGTTAAAACTTTAAAATAAATTTGGTTGAAGTTTTTTTTTTTTTATATATTAATAACATTGAAATACTTTTTTTTATTTATAATATTGAAATAAAGTATATTTAGCTATAATAAACTTTATTTACTGTAATAATATAAATGTTTCTTATTTCAATATTATAAATAAAATAAGCATTTTTATTTTTTTAAAATTAATAACAGCTTGGACACCAATAAATTTACTTTGAAACCTATTTGAACAATTACTTAAAACTGAATTTTATTTCATATAAAAATTACACAAAGACATCTGAATAATGACATGGCATTATGAAGTCTTAAGTTTAATATTTTTGATGAGGATTAAAAATTAATACGGTATTTTTAATGCAAACTGTAGAAAAATTTTTCAATCATCAATTATGAAATTCATTGCAATAAATTTAAAATAAATATAGTAAAAAATTATTTTCAATTTTATATTAAATAATATTCACAAAAATTAAAATCTAATAGAAGGGAATAACTACTCGAAAAATAATCAATACCATTAAAAAATAAAATATTTAAATAATCAGGGAGTAGCAATTTAAGTTTCAAACACACAATTTTCCCAAATTATATACAATTTTAATTTTTTATATAAGCATTTATTATGAGAAAAATAATGATTTTAATTATAGTTTCAGCAAAAGAAATTAAAATTTCATTTAGTAGCAAGCACCACTTGTTACTAAATAACTTTTTTACTAAGTGATTTTAAAAATTCTTTATTTTCCATGAGCACAAATATATTGGCAATTAATTAAATTAAATGTTCAGCTATGTTTCGGATGATATTCATTAAAGGTAGAAGCACAAATTTGTCAAATCCTTTGTAGACTTATGACATGTTTTTCCATGTTAAAGCTACACTCATGTGAGATTTTCTCACATTTTTAACAATTTTAAACATGAAACAAAATATTGTTTTGAAAATTGTTTAAGAATTCAAATAAAATTTAAACATAATGACATATTAAACCAATACTTGCAAAAGTTCCACTAAAATTCATCTATATTAAAATAAAATGTAGTCCTCTTTTAACTTCATAATTTTTTCCATATATATGATAACTAGTAGCAAAACCATAAGAAATTTCTCATATTTTTTTTATTGTTTGCTATTATGAATTTTTCCATCAAACTTATATAATACTTTATTAATGAAATGTTACAAATAAAAGCACCATTACAATTTTAAATATTCTTATTCTAATAATCTAACAGAAAAATCATTTAATATCACGAAGAAAAATTGAAGCTAAAATTTTAAAATTTCTCTCAAATTGAAGTAGTTTAAGAAAGTTGTCTCACTGATTATACACTTTACATACAACATAATGATCAAAGTAAAGAAAAAAAAAAGAAAAAAAAGAGTTACTTGTTCTTGTGTAGATATATAGTCATCAATAAAAGGAATACCTTCTAAAGGCCCATCACTAAAAATTAAAATAAGTATTTTACTTCAAATGTGATAAAAAAATAATTCAACAATTTTAAATTGAAAGGAATTAATTTTTTTATCACATTTGAAAATGTAAAATATTAATCAAAAATAAAAATCTTTGCGTAACATTAAAATAACTTTAAATAAACATAACTTTTTATTACAAAAGCACTCTCTCTCTTTTTATAATGAAAACATATTTTCATATAATATTTCATTCAACACTGTTGATTAAATATCTACAATAAAATGTAAATATTAAATCAAAACAATAAAATACATTAAATAATAATTTTTTAAATTTATATAATTTAAAAACATACTCACTTTTTAAAATAAGTCCACTTCTTTTTATGAAAAGTTAAATTATTTCCAGTTTAAAAATTATTGTAACAATATGCATGATTCAAAATTAAAAAAAAAAAAAAAACCCTTTATTTGCACGAAATAAATATAATTTTCAAACAATTTAAGCATCTAGAGAGCAAAATAATAAAATACAGCACTATCTTCCTGTTTCATGATCAATGATGGAATGTTTTCAAGGGAGTTGCATATTAGGAAACATTATGTAATTCCTATTTTCATATCTCTTCAAATTTATTTTGTTATACAAAACTATTAAGTGACAGGGAAATGAAAATGATTAAGCAAACATGATATAGTTTTATAATTTTTCTTTTGAATATTGCAGCACTTCAAGTGAAAAGTAATAGAAAAGCGCTATAAACATAAATTTTTTATTTTTATTTTAGGCATTTCTTAGATTATTCACTCAGTGAAATACCATATTTGAGAGTGTTTCATGTAATTCAGAAAACAGTCAAAGAAATTATTAACTTTATGATTCAAATCCTTTTGAATTCAAGTAATTTTTTTTTCTACCTAACTCATTAAAAAAAAATTGTTAAATTTTTAGAATTGTGATAAATTTACAATACTTTTGTTCAGAAACTTTAGAATGCATAAAAAATATATCTAAGGATCGTTGTTCAATCTTATTTAATAATTTTCATTTAATAAAGCAAAATTCATTAAGCAAATTAAAACCTTCTATAATTTTAATTTTTGAAATTCTATAACTACATTATTTTAATTTGATTTTACTGGCACAAGATCCTCAAATGGTATAAGGTGTGCCGAAAACCAACTTTTATAAAATTAAGTGTTTGAGTAAATCGTAGGATAAGATCTAATTGAAAATGTTAAGATGAATAAATCAGAAGAATTAAGATATTAAAACAACCAATATTTAAAATCCAGAAGGATGAGACATCTAAGTATTATTAAAAACGCCAATGTCTTTCAAATATATAAAAAGATTTGAATAGTGAATTTCGCCCAGTAGAAACTCCAAATTAATGATACTCGAATTAAATTTCATTCAATATGGATCAAAAGCAGGATAATTAATCAAAATGTATCTTACAGTTGGTTTCTCATTACAATGGCTACAGTTTGGATGGAGGGATTCTGTGAAAAGCAAGCATTTATGAGTCAGGCATGTATGTCCAACCTGTGAATCCTTGTTAATAAAACACTGCTACATTATTGTAAGTCAGCTATCAGACAACATGTTATAGATAATGGTACAAATAAACTATAATCAACTGTAATCATTTAAAACATGGTTTTCAACTTCTTACACTAAGTTATAAAGAATTTTGAAATTCCTATCCATACAATAGTGTAAAATTTATCATTTTGATTTTTGTTATAAAAGCAGGATAAGATTTGTAAAACTTTTGTCTTAATCAAATGTACTTTATAAAGGGTTCACTTTGAGGTTTTATAAAGAGCACTACAAATGCAGAAAAATATATTCTTATTAAATGAAATTCAAGGGACTATTTTCTTGTCCTGTATATGTTTTACTTTTGTTAATAAAGCACAAACATTTAAGATAACAATGAATGATCATTATTTCCATGAATAAGAACTAATGAGAATAGAATGACACGCATATTATTGCATTTTTTACAGAACATATATCAAGTTCGATTTATAATTTATTCCAGCTGAATGAAATAAAACTTAACAATATTGTGTTTGAACATACTTTCGAAAAACAAAGGTCTTACTTCAATAAAATGTTAATAAGATGGGTGATTAGCATTTCGTATTATTTATCTTAACTTATAAACTATTTTGTACTATAAAAATTATATTCAAAAAGAAAATCCTTTTTATAAAAAATAGTCTTTGTATCCTTTATTGGTAGACAAACCAATAACAGAAAAACAAATTGATTTTAAACAAATAAAACCCATAGATTAAATAATTTATGGAAGAAATATTATTAACCCTTCAAAATAAAATAAACGGCAACTTAACATATTATGAGGTTGCTTATACTTTTGGGTAGTGTTCAGATTAATGAAATGAAATACAAAAATTTCATTTACAAAGTATACAAAAATAAAATTTCCTTTGAAATTATTAAAAATTTACAAAAGTTCCTAATGAGCTTTATGTTGAATAATATACCTTTGAGAAAATTTATTTTGATTTATCTCTATCAATAGAGGATTAACACTATTAAATACAATAAAGGGAAAGTAAACACACACCAATTAAAATAACCGCCACAGATAAATAACAGTAACATAGATTTGGCTTTCATTGCAATGCAATTTTTCTTCCTTTTGTCAGAATACAAAAGCCTCCAATTCTTGATGGGACGTATTTAAGAACACATTTAATGATATTGATTATGTAATTTACTGATACTCTAAAAATAAAAATATTTCATAAGCATTACATTCCCAGGCTAAAGACTTTAAAGAAAAATCATAAAAACAAGTAAAATTGTTCAATGATTAAAAAAAAAAAAGCCATATTAAGAGTAAAATTATTTAAATGCTATTTCAAACCTTCTTTAATTATATTTTTATAAACTTAGCTTCTCCAAATGTCAAAAGCATGTATTTTTTTTATTATTTTTCTTGAAAAATAAAACAAGTTATAGATATCATTTACTAGAATTAATTTACACATGTAACTTTTTAAAGATGCAATTCAATTTATTTTTAAAAAAATTACCAGAAACATTTAATGATAGTTGATTTAGTAAAATGATTTAAAAATCTTGTAGTTCTAAGACTTGCAAGTTATACACACATTTATAATTTAAATTAAAAAAAAAATCTGAATACATTAGTCTAAAAATCAAATAATACAAAAAATGTTGCATAGCAGAAGACATACCCTCGCACACATGATATTCTAGCTACAGAAAGCTGAGATGGTCTGATCGTTGACCTCGTCCCATCACTTCGAATCTCTGCTTCTTCCTAAATATAGTACATCATGTAAGAACTGCATATTCTATTATTAAAGAATCAGTAAATATAAAAGGTAAAAGTACGCTTCCTAATTTACAACACATTAATATAAAAATTATTTTCAAACAAAATATAACTAAAATAAGTAGATATAACATTTAAAACTATTTGTAATATTACAAGTATATTCCAAATAAGAATGTTCTTGGAAAGCACAGAGAAAGTATGATACTTGAATATCAGTTACACTAGTAATGACACTATATGATAACTGATATATTTCAAGCAACATATATTAGGAATAGTCTGTAAAACATTTTTCAGTAATTAGTGACTAGTTAGACATCATAAATGACCATTATTTAATTATTAAGAGATGTCCATTACTGCTATTATGTAAGTTAACAACTTGTAAACTTGTTAAAATAACCTGTTACTTTAAAAATGGTGTTCTTTAATAACAGATCTTTAAATTATACAGAGCTGTTACACAGACCTAATGATTTATTGCTTTAATTGGTCTATTAATTTTAACAGTCAGTAACATCATGTTGACCGGAACAGTCATGCAAGAATGAAATGTTGTTTGACAAAAGCTCATTCTAGTTATTTAGAAAGAAATTATTTAAAAGTAATTCGTTATTTTAAGAATTTCCAATAAGTAGTAACAAAATATTATTTGACAACAGCTTGTTTTCTTCTCTTTGGATCATTGGTGATCATTATGTGGCTTTACAACATTTTGTTCCTTTGAAAGCAATATTTCACAATATTATATTTAAGGGAGATCTCTTCATTTATGAGATTCTTTGTTTCTGTTCTGTTCACGTGGAGCTTGGGACATGCAGTCACTTCAGAATGGGGGGAAAAATTTGTCGTTTTTTTAAAAAAATGAAAGTTTTCCAAACTTAAATTGTATTATTGTTATTATTACTTAAACTTTAAAATTTCTGATATAATAATTTAAACTGCTTTTAATTAAATAACAAAATATAAAATTTATATTCATAATAATTATTTACTAATATATATTTCAATAAATATTTTATTATAACATTTATTGAAAGAACATAAATTTTTACTTATGTTTAAATAAATGTTAGGTAAATGCAAAGATAAAATACATAAAGATATAGAATACATTCATTAATTCGTTTTACTTTATCCTTAATGTGGTATTTTCATAAAATTTAAGAAACAAAAAATCGCACATTTTAAGAGCAATAAAATTAGTACTTCAAATTGATAAGTAATCAAGTTAGCATGAAGGCATTATATATTTTATCTTTCTTTTTAAAGATATTTTATTTTAAAAATATTATAAATAATTTATTGTAGTTATTTCAAACATCATAATTATTTTAATTGTTTCTATAAATGTGATCAAGCAAAATAATACATAATTGCAAATGTTTGCATATTTATGAAAATTTTTAGTGATTAAAAAATGAAATATTTAAATTATTTTTCAAAAAATAGTTATTTTAATATAAAAATAATAAAATATCTGGAGTAGGAATTAATTTATAATACTTTATTTCATTCAAGAAAAAAATATGAAACTGAATTTCAAATGTCTTGCTATAAAAGTATTAGAACATATACTCAAAAAATATAAATAAATATTAACAGTAAAATTTAAAACAAAACATTTTTACTGAATAAGCTGTTGATAAATTACATAGCTTCTATTTTATATTGATTCAAATTATTGCTCACATATTGGTAAGCATCAAAGATTATTTCTGTTCAACAGAATGAAACAACAACAAATTGCATGTTATTGCGACAATTGTTCATGAACCATCATGGTAGAGAAAGATAAAGAAAGAGAAAGAATAGGATGTCAATTGATTTGTATATTTTTCCGATATAATTGCTTTATACTTTATATTTCATTTTTCTTTTATCACACTTAATAAAAATAGGATACATACTAAAACTTTGTCCAATGTAGATATTAATTGCAATAATAAATTTTTCAGCTGTTGTAACTAATGACATTTGGCAGAGACAAGCCTGCCAGCATGGGATTCTTCAAATGAAGTCAGAGTCTTTAGTTTTAGCAGAACACCCTCCATGAGGGCAAAGTACGACTTTGGCTCATAGATTGCAGCACCATCTGGGTCTTCCAATTTAGAGATAGGAAGTAAGAGGAGACCTAAGGCCTAGCTCCTAACACCCTCCGAGTTATTAATTTGGAATGGGAACATGGTGGACTTTGCGACCACAACATATTTCGCATGGCCTAATTGCCATTAGTAAATACAATGGATCTTCGGATGAGCCTGTATTCAAACTCCCTACTTTTCAATAATGAGAATGACGCCCTAGCCAACCAGGCCAAAAAAATTTTGTATATAGACTGCATATATAAGATGCCATTATGAAATTTTATTCATTCACAAAATTTTGAAAAAAATCACTACATACATTATAATTTTTATAATGATGCATAAAATTATTTTGTGTTTTTAATTATATGAAAAATATATACACAAATATTATGCATCTGGTATTATATATGAAATTAATTTTTACATTTCATATAATCATCCAATAAGCAACATAATGTCAGTTGTTACTTTAGAATAATGAAAGTCCATAAATTTATACTTTATATCAAATGTAGTCTTATGGAAAAACTTTATATAGATAGTGGTATATATTAATATCTCAAATAGTAAGAACTCTAATAAACATTCACCCATTTACAGCGGCAAATATAAAAGCAGGGATTGAAGATGAATACAGATTCCCAGTTGTTCAACAGTGGCTGGCATCAAACCCAGAACTCTTCAATTTGAAGACTTAGGTCTTACTATTAAACCAAGCAAAACTTCAAAGTATGTACAGTGCATGTTCGAGTATGTAAATTCATATAATTTTTTTTATTTCATTAAAATGTGTATGAATCACTTTGTATACTCATCTTAGGAACAGTGCATTTTATGTTATTATTTGTTTAAATGAAACACTCATTGAGAAAGTTATGTCAAAAGAAATAGCACAACATTTAGTTTCCTTTTTCTTTTTACTCTATTTAATAAATAATATTTTTTGTTTAAAAAATAATATAGCAACTCCCAATTGCTCTTTTGATGTTTTTAAAAATACCACATCATCGAAAGTTATATATAGTCTGCAAAATATTTATTTGCAGACTATATATAATCTATTTAGAGCAATTATTTCTAAAAATTCTTTTTCCATAAAATCGTCTAAAAAGTACTGATATAAATTGTAATAGTGTATAATTTTTAAATTTTACTTTGAACAAATTTACTTATTATCTTTTAAGGCTTTCTTTTACTAATACTACTTATAAAAGTATTAATGCCTAAATATATCACTGTTATCTTTGAAATAGATAGGTCTTAGGTTTGATACCAGTTTATTAAGAAACAAACCATGAATTTAGTTACTTTGAATGAAAATCTGCCTAAGATTATAGAACTTTAGAAAGAATATAGAAGAATACTAAGTTATAGAAGTTTTCTTCCTTTTAGTAATAAAGTTAAAACTCAATAAAAGTTTTCTTTTCGTCGGTTGGTTGGGTTTTATGGCACAAGGCCCAAAAAGGACAAGCTGTGCCAAAAGTTTTTTTTTTTTTTTTTCAAATTCTCTGTAAATGTTAATGAATGTTCTACAACATTTTAGTTACCACAACCTTAGGCTATCTACAATGGTGTTCAATATTAAGCAAATGACAAATCGGATTTATAAGGTAGAGAAGAATTTATAAGTTAATAATTTTGTATAAAATATTTTTTTTATATAAAAGCAAATCAATATAAAATAATGAATGAATAAAAAATTTTTTTTAAAGGAAATTGAAGAGACTGGAAATTTTTAATAATACTTTATGTAAAAATACAGCTAATGAAAAATTAAATCAAAAATGAATTAATCTGTTGGGATTTTTAAAATTCTATAAAGTGATTTTAATAAGAACATCATAATTTGTGTTATAAAAAATACATGCTATATATTAAGGATGAAGATAAATTTTATGAAAATATTATAAATCCTTATTTAACATATGTACTTAATAATATATTTGTTAAATAATAATTTAAAAATTATATACAAAAACTTACTGTTACATGAGTCTTAAAACTCTAAATAGTAAATTAAAAAATTAAGGATTTTTTTCTCATAAGGTAATTTAAAAAGGCAGATTTTGGTTAAAAAAAAAAAAAAAAAAAAAAAAAAAAAAAAAAAAAAAAAAAACCTAAATATTTGCCTACAGTTATAGTTTGGAACAATAATTGTAGCATATAGATATACCAAAAAGTAGTTGCTTCAACAATTTAGTACAAGTGTTTCTCTCACACACACGTATATATTATATACTTGAATTTTAAATTTAGCTGCGATGAAGTAGAATTTTGAAATTGTTTCAACAATAAAAACTATTTGACTTATTTTATGTGAATGAATTTTAGTAAATCATTATACTTCCAACAAGTCAATTAATATTTTCAATGGGGGGAAAACTTAAGTTAGTGAGAACCAATAAATTTATTTCTTTTGACAAGGTGGAAGAAAAAGAAAAAATATAAATATTACACATTGAAAATGTTTGGAAAAGAAATTCCAAAATCACAGCAAAATATATGGTTTAGTAGTCTTTTTAAGAAAAACTTTCTTCTGGAAGAAAATTTCAACAATTTTCATAAAAAGGGAAGGGGGGGGGGAAAGCTTGACTAGTTTGAGTTAATTTTGTGGGTCAAATATTTCTTCCTAAACATTCCTATATTAATTGGCTCTGATAATTTTTCAGATCAAATGTTGCCATAGTTCTTAATTACAAGTCAAAAACAATTTTTAAACAGATGAAAAAAGTCAGACCCTAAATAAGAACACAACTCTTATTTTTAGACAAATAGTAGAGGTCGATTAAAAACTCAGTTTTTGATTACTTTTAAACCAATCAGTGTCTTTCTTCTGTTATTAATATTTTAATATTATATATTTTTTTAAAACTGTTATATTTTAAATATGTAACAGTTGTAACAGATTACAGAAAAATGTTCATTTAGCACATTTCTATTATATGCAAATTATTTTGCAAAATTTAAAATAAAAGTTAATAGCCTTACAACAAATCTTAAATAACTTTTCATCATTTCTTTAAAACGAAAACTACTTTGTTATAAAGCCCTTTTTGTATGCTCCCTAATTTGATCATAGAACATTTGGGCATTCAGAGTACATTAGTAGATACTAAATTAAAAATAATTTGAATCTTTATTGTTCATTCTAATTGAGGAAAATAAATAACAAACAAAAAATAAGAGCTAGTTCAAATTCTTAGTAAAATACTTTATACAACAGAAAACATTGCAAAATTTGATGACTTGCAAAATGTTTCTCCCAATAGTATGAAATACTTGAATAAGATTTTTCAGCCACCATATTTGTGTGGCTCAGAAGCCAATAGGGTTGAGTCCATTTTTAGATATTTTCTGATTTTTGTAGATTTCAATGAAATAAATAATATTCTTCTGAGTCATTAATGGATTTACTCATTGTTTTCTTTTTTCTAGGATAGACAGTCTTTTTTTTAATAGCTTCTAAATATTGTATGATAATTTCCGGAGTCGATGTGAATAAGTCACCTTTTTATTAATCTTTTTTTACATATACTTTGCAAGAAATATTAAATTCTTCAGTAATTGTTAGGAACACAGGAAAAAAAAAAAAAAAAAAAAAATTATAGTAACTGTAACTCCTACTATTTAGAATTGTTTGAGTTTTATGCATGTGCTTTCTTTTAATTTGAAGTATTTAAACTTTAGTTAAAACATAAAAATATTACATTGAAGTGTTAATGAAAATTATTGTGTTATCAAAATCATTAATTAACTTTTATAATTGTAAAACTATTGAATTTTTAAAATAAGAATCAATTAAGAGTATAAAAAATAAAAATACCATTGGAAATAGAACAGGATGCAATTGATATGCTATTTTATCCCAATTCCCAAGACTCTGAAAAACTACTCATTCGATTTTTTGTAGGTTTCACAAAAGTAAACAGATAAAATTATATAAAAGGATTTTCTAAAAAATATAATGCATTAATATTCATGTTAAAGAAAGAATTGAAATATAAAAACTGTGTTAAGTTTACTGAAATTGATTCAGAGTGAAAATATAAAAAATATGTGATGGATAAAATTGGAAAAGTCAAACCCTAACAGCATTAAGTTTAAATATAATTTTGACGAGGATGATACCTTTCATGTAATTAATAGAAAAAAAGCAAAAATAGGTAAACCAGGAATTTTAAAAAATATAACAATTAATATTATAACCTAATGGTAGAACAGTTTCAAAAGAAACAAAATAAGACATTATGAGTTTATTAAAGTATATATTAAGCACAACTTTTACAGAACATTAACGTAGAGATCAAAATTTACATTTAAATAACTTGTAAGATCCTTGTTATCATGAATAAAGCAAAATAATTAATGCAAATGTTATATTATTTTTACATAAATTTCTTATCCTTTCAGCAGCTGAAAAATATTATTTCTAAATTTTTAAGATACTGTCATTATTCCAATAAATACTTTATTTACACATCCTGTACATATCTTATATTTTTAAGGAGTTTACACTTAAAAAAAGACTTTATATATTTTTTGGTTAGAATTAATAAAGTAAGAATTTTAAAAAATTAATGCACAAAAAACTTAAATTTACTCAATTTTTTGTTTTTTGGACTTAACTACATAATTTCTGAGTGACTCATTTGCGTTTTCTAACTTATGAACAATACACAACTTGCACAAATTCACTAATGCATTTCTGAACATGGCATCTGGATTCCTAAGAATCTAGATTTTTCATTAGACAATTTCTAATTTGTTTGCAAATTAAGTTAACATGCAATGATAATTATGTTTAAAATATAAATAGAATCTACACAGATGTTTCTAGTTAAGTTATACTTTAGTTAATTAAAATCTTAGAATTATAACAGAACAAAAATGAATACAAAATAAGTACAATTTATAATTAAAGTGAAGAGAAATTTACATAATTTTTATGACTGATCTTTTGGCATGAATAATTTAAAATTTACCAAAAACAAATTTTAAAAGATAATTTGATACTGGTTTCTTTTTTATTGGATGTTCTGAATTTTATTTATTTTGTACCTGTATTTAAGAAAAAAGAACAATTAAAATAAATGATATAAATGCTTTTCCATCACAATAATAATTTATCTTAAAACAATTAACTTTCATTACACAAAAATATCTATCTACTCAATAAAGATTATAATTTTTTGGATAAGATACGTTTACTATTCTAAAATTTCTTTGTACATCATGGATAATTTGCTACTTCAACTTACATTCTGAAGTAAATTTGCAAAAATAAAAGTTTAGTAAGAGCAATATCACACGCATTAATTAATAAATAAACATATTATTCTTGAGCTCAGTATTTTTACATAACAAGAATAATATACTTCTTGACCAAATCAATTTTTGAATTAAAAGTAATTATAAAACAAGGGTTAAAAAACTGCCCTTGTAATAAAATATTTGTAAATTTTTCAAAATTTGTTTTACTTTAACCAAGTCACAAAGCGAATCTTTATTAAATGAGAAAAGTCAAAAAGATTAAAGCGCTGTGTAAATAACCACATTCATTGCATTCTAAATTATTCAATCAATGATAGATGAAATAATTTAGTAGTAGTTTTAGCATTGATTTCTTTTACAAATTGAAATTTTCTAAACTTAGAATTACATTTCTTAAAAACTCATAAGACAAAAATGTGCAAATACCAAAGTATATTTTTTGTATTTCTTCAAACATGATAAATTATAATCAATCTGCTGTGTTATTTATATCTGTTAACATGCCTTCATGCAAGGGGAAAAAATCAGGTAAATTTTATGAAATTAATAAATTTGTTTACATAAAATAATTTTTAAAAATAATTTCAAAATTTTGTTTATTATAACTTGTAAGAGAAATTAAATAATATTTTAAATAAATTACATTGTTTTTAACATTTTTTAACTTCCTCAATTAAAAATTAATAGCTGTGATACAAAAATTATGAAAAATGCTAATTACTTACATTTATTAAAACTATCAGAAAAATAATAAGAACTAAGGAAGCATATTGGGTGTTTAAATAAACAATACCTGGTTAAGTGTAACAAACTCTGCATCCATAGCAACCAGTTGTCCTGTAGTAGGCGACAGTTCCTTATCCAAGATCAAAGGAGTGAATGTTATATGGGTTTGCCCACTACGAGCAGCTAAAGACACATCTTCTCTAAATACTTGATTTGCAACAGGATTAAAAACTAGAAAAGTTAAACGAAATACTTTATTTTTTTAACACATATGCAATATGGTAGGTGAAACAACTATTTTTTCATTTTACCAAGAAAATGATTTATCAAGCTTTTAACATTAATTTACATACTAATGGAATTCAAGAAAATATAACTAATACAATAGCACTGTTAAAAATAAAATCAAACAAGGCTATTTCACTTTCTACTTCAAATAACTTTTGATATATACCCATAAATTAATATACATATAAAATTCACTGCCACCTTATATCTTCAATTAGAATTAATTTGTACCACATAATTTGACACTTTTTATCAGTTAAAATACAGAAAATAATCATTTTATAGCAGAATATGGTGAAATTTAAGTATTATATCATGATTAAGGCAATTAAGTTTGGGACAAATTTGCAGACATGCATATGCACAGAAATATGAAAAATGTTTTTTTTTTAAAAACAAGAACACAAATTTTTACATAATAATTTATAAAAAATAAGAATAAAGCTTTTTAAAATATGTGGTAATAGATTCAAATAATTACACAATAACGAACGAATTTCGGGTAACAAATTTTTACATAATAATTTATAAAAAATAATGAATCTATTTAAAATATGTGGTAATAAATTCGTTTGCATATTTACTCATTCACAATATGATGAAACTAGTAAATCTTTCTTGAATTCAGCAAATGAATAAACATTAAATATATTTTATTTTTTTCTTTATTCAGATATTAATAGTTGGTTTGATATCAATAACAAAGAAATTGTCTGAAAATAATTATCATTTAATTTGTTATGTTTAATATTAACATAGATAAATAAAGAGTATTTTAATATAGAACACAGTAAAATAATAAAATTGTATGAAATAAAATTTAAAGCTATAAATTAGTTTTTTTAAATGCAATTGTCAAAATTTTTTTATAAAATTATTAAATGGAAAATAAAAATTAGCTACTGGTGAATAGAAAAAAAAAAATCATTTCAATTTATATAACCATTGTTAATAAATCCATCTTTAGAGTGTTTCTAATAAAGGAATTATGGGAAAAAGTAGTGAAACCATTTTTTAATTTTAGAGGGAAAATAATGATTATAAATTAGAAAGTAATTTATTGGATAGTTTGTAATACAGTAGATGTTTGTTTTTACAAACTCATAGGGACTGGCAATTTTTAAAAAAGAAAGTTCGTAAAATATATAAATATTGTATTAAATTATTAAGATCCAATTTTTTTTTTAACCTAACTACTTTTTTACTATGAATAAAATACTATAAGAAAGAATTATTTAGAATAAAATACTATAAGAATTCCTACTGAAAAACAACACTAACTTTTGTTTTATTCGTTTCTGCCAAGCATTTTCCTGAAGAATATATTTTCTTCAATAATATTTTATAGAAAGAGGACTTTCGATGTTACCTTTTCTCTTTGTTTAAAGCAATTTTTGGCTTATTTAAATATTTTTTCATCTATTTACAGAATTTTCTTTTTTACTTTAATTAATAAACACATTCATTTATTCAACTGCGGCAAACCCTCAACGGAACTGGTTCAATCTCTTTCAAGAAATGAAATTTCCTAAAATGAGTTGTTCAAATATAACGAACCAGCTACAAAACAAAAAAGCAGAAACTATTAAATAGTTTTCTCCCTTTCTATACCCTTACATATAGGAAACACAGAAGTTGAATTTGGCACCACAGTTTTTCCATCAAATGTATGATATTCATGTGTTTTCAATTATTTACCTCACAAAGTTTGGAATTCTTGCATGTGTACCTTTGTTGCACAAGAATTAATTAAGCTATTCAGCATTATATAAAAAGGAAATCAAATAGAAAATAGATCATAAAAAAAGATATTTGTCAGAAACAAAAAATTTCAAAACTGTGATTTTCAAAATTTTAGTTCCTAAATGTGAGTTAAAATTATCATTGAGTCTATGATGTCAGAGTAAGGACTAGCCTTTAGTTCACAAAAACATGTTTGTAAACTAGAGGTTTGCAGAAATGAGTATTTACAATATAAAGGACAAAATAAAATTACGAAATTTGTGTGGGAAAACAGAATATATACGTATTTTAGATAAACTTAATATAAATATTTTAGATCAAATGACTAAATAAGAAGTATAAAATACAATTTAATTTTTAGAAGTTAGACACTATTGCAATTTACAAAAATTCTGCGATGTTGAGATTTCCTATATTGTTAAATATCAGATTCGATATTTACTACCAAGAAAATACTCAATACAAGTTGATTAGTATAGAATCTGTCAATGTGTAATAAGTAAAAAATATCGTGTTACCACCTGCTATTTGTATATAGTATCAGTCCAGCAGCATGGAATAGAACTTGTTACCACACAGTTGCTATATTAATTTTTAAACTCTGAAACATTTCACCAACATAATTATGCTGCTTTCATTAATATATTGCTTTGAATTCAATTGTAAGCAATATACAATAATATGTAAGTTGTTTACTTTTACAACCAAGTCATTTTCTTGATAATTAAAATTATTAATGATTAGGGAAACTTGTAAAATACTTTTGAAAGAAAACATTTAGTTTAAAATAAATTGAATTTAAAAAAGCTTAGTGTAGTTATTTTAACAGTACATAAAACTGTTGTCAGCAAGAATAAAATTTAATCAGGGGGAAAAAAATGTCATTTTTTGCTTTATAAAACTGATTACAAATAATGATCATATATAATGATATTTATAAATAATTAACTACATTGATGTTCTTAAACAGGATGATTCAACATGCTATAAATAAGAGATACAGGATTCTGGGGGAAGAAAGAACAATTCCCAATTTTCCAAGAAACATAGCGGTGGGTCTACTGAGATGTCTGACTGGAGACAACCTCACCAGAATTGGAGTAGTGAATTCCCTAAACTATATTTCATGGGACTCTCCCCAGCCTATGATTTTAGAATATTTAAATATCTGTATATTAATCTAATATCTATTAATTCAGTATGACGACATTAAAAAGTATCAGAAAACTAGTAAAGTAAGAATGGGTTGAGTGCTAATGTTGGGAATTTGTAGAATAAATGAACATTTGGCAGTATTTTTTGCAGTAAGTCACAAAAATAAAATAACACGAAGAAAATGTCACAACTTTGAACTGTATTTAAAATTGAAAATATTTACTAATAATGTACACTGTATGATCTTCTATGTAAGAGACACTTAAAATTTAAATAATAAATATTCACCTTAAGTTAGTTTTAAAAATGTTTTATATGATTGAATATTGCATTTTCAATTGACATTTGATAATTCTTTCAATATCAATTAACATCAAGGTAGTCTTGATAATTATTGTGCTGTTACTTTGGATAAAATATTGTACACTACAATTAGTTGCATCTAAGTACTTTTGTGAATCAGCTTAAAGAAAAGTGAAATCGAAAAAGAATTAATTTTAAACCAGTGAAAATTGAATATGGCATTAAAACAGCTATGAAAATAGGGAAGAAATAGTTATAATAAGTTCACTTAAAATCTCAAAAACTGATTTATGCAAAAGAAACTATTTCAAGCTAAAAAAACATTGTTCAAAGCAGTAATGTCGGACACCAAGTTACTTATGTAACAATAAAGATTGACCATGTAACATTATATAACTTCTCAAAGAGAAATATGTGAGTTACACAGAAACAGAATGAAGAACTGCATCAAAATAT
>JAPDSC010059335.1:156287-171098 GCA_026290005.1 Latrodectus geometricus
TCTTAGGTTATGTTTGTTTTATATTATTTGGTGTGAGTTTGTTATTTTTCTCTCTCTGTGGAATATAGATGTTAAATAACAAAAAGAATATTTAAAGGTAGCCATGGTGTAGATTATTCCTCATACTTTATCCCACAGAAGGTGAAATGTTTAAGTATCAGTACATAAATTTGATTGCTTAATTGATAAAAATAAATGCACACATGGGATAACAATATGCATTCCATATTTAATGTTGCATTCAACAGGATTTTGCTGTATTCTTGTTTTTTCATATGTGCAAATGGAATTTTTAGTAACAGCAAATATTTTCCCGATTTCCAGGGCATTTAGCTGTTTTTTTCACTACTTCAATTTTAAAAAATGTAATTCATAAAGAAAAATGAAACCTAAATTGAAAAGTGAATTGAGGTTGTTACAAAAAGAAGTCCAGTGTTTTATGACTGGAAAAGAAAAATACTTAGTTCTGTGATGCAAAGCAAATACAAGTAAATTATGCAAAAAGCTTGATATTCATTTCTAAGAAATAAATTGAACAACAATGATGGAAAAACAAATTTTATTTCTTCACAAGCAGATAAATCTCCAATCATTAGATGAGAATGTGAGAGTCTTTATTTTCATTTCTTACCCTGTGTCATTGATGACACAGGTGCTAAGGTTTTAAATAAAGACAGATTTAATCATGAGATGGTTACAATCAAAAGGTAATAATTAATTCTAAACCTTCATCACCAGTGTCCTAAGAGATAGATTACATAAAGACCCCAGCATATTTTTTAAATGACAAAGGCAATAACTGAACTAGATGTCATTAGTATATAGATCTAATGGGTTAAAATTGTCCAATATATTTGGGAATACTTGACACACTACTTGTTGGAGACATCTGCAAAATGGCTACATCAAGATGATTTGATGTCACTGAAGGAGAAATATTAATCAAGTATCAAAGTGGTCACATTGCGAATATTTACAATGATAAAGATGAGAAGATGAGAAATCAAAATATATGCTGGTGTCTTAAAAAGAAATTTTTTTATAATCACGTAACTAATCCATTAACAATTAAAGTTAATCATAAGGTTATATAACAATTCAATGCAATTTATGTTACAATTTACAACTGTGCTATGATTTTATTTTCAAATTATTTCTTAATTTTGTTTACAATTAGTTTCATTATGTACTTACACAATTTTATATTTAATATTTCAAGTAATATGTTGATGCCAATGTTCAATGTTGTGAATTTTTGTAGCAACAGAAAAAAATAGTGAGGAATCATATATTTAAGAAGTCAAAATACACATTCACATAAATTTTTTTCAAGATATAAGATATTAGAAAACTAGGTCACTGACTGAAAAATGCTGCTCAGTTACTAATTTATAATTTATAAAATATGAATTTCTTTTACAGTTTATGGGAAAAATAAAATTAAAAAGTATATAAATACTATGTTTTATCCTTCACATATGCAAGGCAGATTTTTGTGAGGCAAAGATTCAGACTGCAAATGGAGTAGTTTGATTTAAATTATTTTTTTATTTCTTATAAAATGTGTTATAATTGAAAAAAGTACATTTTAAAACGAACTTCTAAAAATGGTTTGCCTGAATATATTTGTTTGCAATCATATGAGGCAAAGTCATAATTAAACTGTTTCAGAATAGATCAGGTAAACATGGATTTACAGCATGTAAGAACTAACACACATCTCGTGAATAATCTTATCTAAAGTTTAATTTACTAGTTGAAAATTTTGAACTAAGACCTGACTATACTTCAGATAAGTTTTGATTAATACCAATATTTATGAATATTAATTTACAACTCTAATACTTTATAATAAATAGTGCTGCTTACAAAACTATAAATATCCTACTGGGTAATTTTTGAAAGTGCACAAATAAAAGTAATTTTTTAATTAAAGGGGGGGGGGCTAGAAAATGAAATCTATTTTCACTTTGAATACCAGTAATATGAATGTTAAAATATATATCATAAAATCAGAAAAGATTTTTGTAAATGCTATGATTACACTGAGTTAAGAAATTTGTAATAAATTTTTATAATAAATATTATAAAATTTCATAATAAATTATGATAAAACTGATGACATTGTTTCAAACACACAGCTTGCCTTAAAAAATTGCTACAACAAATCATGATTATTTGAATGATGTAGGAGGGACAAACAACATCTAAAGCATTGAATAGAAGAAAATTTGTGAAATGAGTTTCTCATTTGGAAATCTGGGTAAGACTGAAATTTTCTCAGAATATTGTGTTATATTTCAAAGAATAAGAAATGCTTACCAGCAAATGTTGGAACTCGTAGGAGACAGGTTGGTTGGGTTTTGTGGTGCAAGGTCCAAAAAGGACAAGCTGCACCCGTAGGAGACAAGATCATTGTCTATCAAAAGCATGAATTATCTATGATTCTTCCAATCACACTGATTGTGATTCAACCATTGAATATGAAATTGATAGGTTGCTGAGTGTCTTACTGAGCAAGATCTCAACCCCTTCCCATAATTAATGCCTGAGGTAACATTTAGTGAGGTCAATCTTTCAACTATCCAGCCTGTAAGATATCAGTGTAGTAGGGCAACGTCTGCTTCACTTGACAATGCAGCATTAAGACAGACAGTAACTCTGGTGTTCTATGATAAAACAATGTATAGGAGGAGATAAGAGTGGTCTTTTTAGGCAAGTCCAAGTTCTGCGTGGCCATGTGCCTAGAGAGTCTGAGGGAATTGTTTGCACTGGTTTCATTTATTATTATCAAAGGGGCTACACATTTGTTGTGATGATATGTGAAGTCATTGGGTACACCACATGCACTTCTCTAACTTGGGTCGACAGAAATTTGTTTGGCGCTCAATTGATTTTCAAAACTCTAAGGCCAATGATTATGCTTTACCTTCAAAACTTGCAAAATACCATCTTTAAGATAAATAATGTTACAAGTAGTGTTCTGACCTTAATAAAGAAGATATTCGATTTTTATATTGGCTTATAGCCTCCCCATACTAAAACAGACCTCTCCCATACTAAAAACATCTAATCATGAGTTGTTGAGAGAGACCCAGTATCCCCCTCCATGGTTGACAGACTTGAAGTAGCTTGGAATGAATTGACTATTATCAAGGCCTAATCAGATGAGGGCCATTTTAGCTGCCACAGACAGCAACTATTTTAATTAATTTTGCACTCTTTTAAACTTCCAAATAGCTTGGTAAATTTAACAATTTTATTTTCATGTCATACACTTTATGTACAGTAAATAATTTTTAAATGGTGTTGCAATTTTAATGGCCATCAGTGTATTTCAATTTATATTCCCCAAATGCAGATATCATAACATTAAGACATAAAAGTTGCCTCTAATAAGCATATAAATGTGATTATGTTGAAGAAAAACGTGAAATCATTGTAAAAAATGAATAAAAATGTTAGTTTTTTTTATAGAAATGTCTTAGGCTATATTATTTACATGTTAAATGCATAATATCTTACCATACTTGTAAAGCGACTACAATTGTCACACCAAGCAGTAATGTGATGCTTTGCTGATAGACTTCGTTGCACGATATCAACAAATGAATAACGAGTAGTTGCTTTTTCTGAAAACAATCATTTGTAAAATAAGAATTATTTTGCAAGAAATTTAAAAAAAAGAAAACACTTTTAATATTAATGTATAAAATTAAGGTAATTAAATATTAAATAGGTGAATTATTTTTTGTAAATATAAAAATATAGTTTGATTATAAATGTAAGCTGAAAAATATTGAATTATACATTCATGATATTTTACTAATTTCAGAGTTTCATAAAATCAATTAGTAATTAAAGAAAATAAATGACAATAAGAATTTATTTATACATAAAACAGCCTGCTGTTTAATATAAATGTTAAAAATATTAGATTTATAAGATTTTGATTATGATCATAATTACATATGGGAAAGAACTAGCATTAGAATCAGTCAGTACAGAAGAATTAGTTAGCAGTAGTTAAGTACAGAATCAGCAAAAATTTTAGAAATAAAAACAGTTAAAATATAAAATTAAATTTGAATGCAGTTTACAAGAAATCATCCAGAGAAATATTTCAAATCTAAATTCATTTTTCAAGAATTTTAATAACATTAAATGGAATAAATTTTATAAAAGCATGCACTTAGGAATGCCTAAAGTTGAGAAAGCATTAAAATATAAGATTACCAGGATTGTCATGGCTGTCTGGATATATTAATTGAGATAACAATGTTGTTGTAACTTGGCAAGTTTCATTTCGACATCGACAACTATTGCAACTGAACAATTTTGCTCCGAAGAGCATTGTCATTATAGATATACTCCTGTAATAATTCAAAAATACTTTTAAACTATAGTTAGAATGCATTAAAATTTTAAAAAGCTTCATATATTGTTTAGAGAAAAAATCTTTGAATTTGTTCACATTGCCAAAATTTTACTTATCTAAAAGATAATCAAGTGGTTTTAAAATTTAATCAACAGTTCCGACACAATTACAAAAATGAATTTCCCAAAATGAAACTTTTCAAAAAATTTCTGATCATACACATAGAGTATTTTCAAACTAAATTATTTAATGGTATCCACTAATTAATAGATATGCAACTTTTACAACTGTTTTTATAATTTAGAAATCACAAGATATAATTAAAATAATAAGGAGAATCAATCAAAAGCAATCCAGATAATTAACTAAATATTTATATACACATAATAGGTTGTATGTAATACATACAAATTTTAAAAACTTATTACATTTCATTTTTATAAATGTTAACCTTCAGTTTTTCCCAATTTCTTTAGTTTAGATTGTGAAACTAATCTTGAATTTGGTTTAATATACCAATTTCAATATAGCTTTTATAAAGATGTCAAAATTTTGTGACACATATTAGCATCTTTTTTACTATGGGGATTTTAAGCATAAACCCATAGATGCAATGAGGTATTTTCATAAAAGAAATCAGTCACTTGCCCAAAATCTATTCTCAATTACAGCAGTTTTTAATGAAAATGTATAAATTCTACAAAACATCTGGTATACAGATATAATTAGTTGACAAAAATTATAAAAAATACAAAGCTTATGATCCTTTTTTTTTTTTTTTTTGTGTAACTTTGGAGTAGCTAAATATTTTAAAAGACTTTATATTTCTATTACATGGGTTTAGTATTTTTAACATCTTAAATAACAATTAGCTAGTTTTTTTTATTAAAAAATTTCTTTTCCTGAATTAATGATTAAAATTGAAAAGCAAAAGTGCAATAAAAAGAGCATGTTTAGAAAATGCATATCAGTCAAATGCTTAATTTATTTATCAATATTTACTTTATTAAATTAATGAAGGCAGGATAATGTTAAGACTACCAACTATTTAACTATAATTATTAACTGCTTAGTTATCAATATTTATTCTATTAAATTACTGAATGAAGAATAATGTTGCGACTATTAACAAGTTAACAATCAAGCACTCAGTAACTATGATCTGGAAATGGAAACATTCAGAAAACAAAAACAAAGAGAAATCAAAACAATATATTTTAAATAATATCTACTAGTTTATTTCTAAATGATTTTCCAGTTTTAGATTTACAAACTACAATAATAAATAGACTTAGAAATTTATTTTATTTCATCGTTAAAATTTTATATTCATAAAAGCTGCATTACATCACTGCAAGAGCAGGACTAATGGCCACTTCTGATGAGAAACACATACATGTAAAGTAAATCATAATATAAAAATATGATTATTTTAAATACTTTTACATTTCTTAGTCCTACATTGACTGTTGTATAACTAAAGAAATATTTTAAAAAACAAACACAATATGAAACTACAGAAGACTTAAAAAAAGTAACTTTGATATTCTGCTTTGTTTGTGCATTTAATCAGTTAATCTTTGGTAACTGCATTTTTGTATACATGCTTTTGCTTGCTAACTTTTTCTTCTTTTTGCTCCCATTTATTTCCAGTTTTTCTAGTTATATGATGTTATGATATGTGACATAAACTTATAGATACTTATACAACATGAAAGACCATACACATCAGCATCATCCCAATAATGATCCCAGATGTTGCTGATAGTATAAATACTCCATTTTCTTTCGTATATGTACATATTAAATAGTAAATAGATTCATTTAAAAAACTATATATATTACCTTTCCAAATAAAAAATATGACTGTCAATTTATTGATCAAATTGATACAAATTTATTCTTTATTTTAAATATATAATTTCTGATATAAAAGCATGGGAAAATTTTTTAATGAATAAAGACATTTCTCATCAAAATATTTAAGTTTACTTTAAAGAACTTTTAAATTGTTTAAAGTTGAGCTTGACATGCAACTAATGTTAATTTTTATTATTATAAATAATAATTTGGAAAGGAATATATAACACACTTAAATTATTAAAAACATGGTAAAGCTTGAAAGTTAATAACTGAATTTCTTTTAATTATATATATAATACTTACATTGAAATAAAAAATTTCATTATTTTTAGAACTTTTTGATTACTTACTCAGAACTGTTTTCTTCCAATACATGTTCATTTATTTCTAATGTTTCCTATGTAAACAAAAAAACAATAAATGAAAAGATTTTTATTTAATTTTTCATTTTTTTAAAATAATATTGATCATAATGAAATGTGTACCAAAATAATTTTAATGAAATCTGTGAATTCATAATACATCACTTAATAGATAGTTGGCAACACTAATAGAATATTAACTTTTTTAGAATAATGGTGAAAGAATTTAGTGAGTTTTGTAAATAGATAACTATACATTATTCTTATCTTGCTCTGTGATTCAATTACAGATATATTCCAGCTTAGTAAACTAGAAGCTCTATTTTATTTTATGAAAATCTAATGCATATTTCAATAAAATAGGATTTTTAATAAATGATATTTCCAGTGTCTTTAAATAGATTATGTTAAGGGGAGGGGAAACTGATCATCTAAATATGTTGAATGTTTAAAATATTTCCAACATATACAGATCATGAATCAAATATCTAAGTTGGAATAAAAATGTAAATTAGCCAATGATAAGTAGATCACATTTTTTAAAATTTCATAATGAACATTTTTATTAAAAAATACTTAATAAGGTGTTCTCAAGCAATTAAATACTAATTTATATATAATTTGATAAGTATTTGATTTCTTTCAACAAAATCTTATTAAAGGTCATTCAGCTTTACATTTACAAATATCAAACATGTTTTAAATTTTGATAGGCCTTCTAGTTTTAAGTTAAATTAAGTAATCAACAATTACCTTTGACACATTTATTAAATACAGCAAATTGGTCAGTAATTAGTTTGCACTAATAATCTATTACATTATCCATAGTTAAAGTGATGGGGAAAGAAACACCTCTGCAATAGTCTATGCAATATTTTAAATTTTAGATCTTGTCTTTTGCTTTTAAATGGTCTTTTTTTATAGATAAAATTTAAACTTTTAGTGTTCCTCCTTAATCTTAATAAGCTAGATGAAAATTTCTTTACAGCAGTTACTTATTTTATAGACTTGATATGTTCATGACAATCAGAGTTAGGACACAAAGACAAATATCAATTATAATACAGCTGTTTAGCCTCATTTTTAAGAACATCAGAATATAACTTCTCAAAACTTCATAAAATTTTATCAATTAGTCAATACAAATGAAATTTGATTAAAAAATATTCACGCAATCTTTTAGAGTATAATACAAGTAAATCATCAAATTAAAATATAGTGCCTTACATAAATTCTTTTATTTTAAAATAAAAAAAATGTTTATTTTTAATGTAACTAAAAACCATTTGAGTTAATAATTGTAACCATAGTCTAGAAGTCATGCTAGATGAAAAATAACAAATAATCTCATATTTTAATTTTAAACACACATTATCACTTCTTTTTTATTGAAACAAAAAGTTAAACAATTAAATGCTACAAATTTTTTTTAAAAACAATGAATTTTGACTTATATTATTTTACAAATACATGATATAATTCTAATAATAAATGACAACTTGAGAAATTCTACACTTGCTCCTTAATTTCATATACTACAATTTTTAATAAACATAGAAAATTCATCAAATTTTAATTACTGTATGTAACTGCTGAAGCATAAAACGTGTCCAACTCTGAACAAGTGTGGGCAGGTTTCCCCGTTTCTTGGATTCATTAAGATCAGTAACAATAAGGCCGTGAGCAGACGCCTCTGGTATAGTTCGGAATGCTCTTAAGAAATTAGCAGCCTATAAAAATGCTTTATAAATGATTTACTGAGTTAAAATTTCAATATATTTTAGAAAACAAAAGAAATAATATAACAAAGAATATACAAATATATGACAATACAAGAAAATTTTAGCTATGAATAAGAATCTTACTGATATTTTTGTAGCAACTTGCAGAAATTTCAGAAACCAGAAAAAAAATTTTAAAAAATGTTAAACCAATGTTTTTCTTAAACTAATAAGCTGTAAATTCAAAAATTTATTTCTATAAATGTGATGAAGTTTATGTGCGTTAGGATTTTCTAATGTACATTTCAGATTAATATTTTCATATTTTGATGTTTATAGATTAACTTACGTTTGTAAATATAAGATTAAAATTTACTGGGAAATTTCTTTCATTAAGCAGTTTCAATATATTTGATAAACAGGTATTTATTTTAGAAATAATTATTTAAGCTCATTTGATTTAAAATCTTAAAATTCCATAAAATACACTTTTTAACAATAGTACTGGAGTAGAGTCACTTGTCACTCAGCTGTAATTTGTGCAAATGGATGGGAGAAATTCCTAAATTTTCAGCCTCCATGCAAAAAAAAACAGTTTGTTATTTTTCTTATGGAACATTAATAATCGATCGATTGCTTTTAAATTATCTTTAAACATTTATTATGTCCAAAAACTGGCAGCTCTATATTACGGATTTTCAAATATAATTCAGAATACATTAAATTTTTAATTACCTTTACAATAAAGAAAAGTGGATTACATCTTATGAAAAAGATCAACTTAAAAGCGTATTACATTAACCAATAATACCAAAAAATAATCGAAAGTATTTTTAATGTCAGACTTTGAATTCATAACTAAAAATTGATGATTAAAATTTATGAACAATCACGAGGAAATTAATTATAAATGCAAGTGACAAAAAATATATTAATAAGAATGTAAACAAATTTGGCAAATATTAAAAAATGTCAAAATGTTCATACAGCTAATATGTTCAAAGTAGAAATGGTGATAAAATAACTGAAACAATAAAACTAATGCAAATTGTAGCACAAAATTGTCATATTTAAATTTAACCACAACTTTCTACTAATTTTTCTGAGTGGATTTTGCTTTACAATAATTTTCAACACAATTGTTCACAATAAAAACTGATATAACTCAAAGTTGAAAACTATATACTTAAAGAATATCAACACAATTCAATCATACTTTTATAATTAAACACAATAAAAATTTAAAAAACCTTTCTTTTAATAACTATAATTAAATGAAACTATTGCACAATGGTATAACAATAGTGACATTAAAATAATTTAATATTATACAGTTTCACTAAAAACTTCATTGTGTATGTGTTGATGTTTTTATAAACATTTTATTTTAAGACATTTTATAAACATTTGCAATATTCATAAAATTTTTAAGATATTATTTTAATCAAAATTCTGTCATTATTAAAATTAGATTGTGCAGCTTTGATTTACTGATTGATGAATATAGATTACTATTTTTTATTCATTTGCAATTACTCCCTATACAATGTTATAAGAAATATTAATTTTAATAATTAATAACTGCAGAATGGGAACAAATTCTAAATAAAATGATGACTAATATTTCATGAATTATTATAAATATTACCATGAGGATATTAAAAAAAGGATATCCATAGAATCTAAACTTATAACTTCAAATAGAAGTTTCACAAATAAATTGCAGTCTTCAAA
Organism: Latrodectus geometricus; assembly: GCA_026290005.1. Lineage (NCBI taxonomy): Eukaryota > Metazoa > Arthropoda > Arachnida > Araneae > Theridiidae > Latrodectus > Latrodectus geometricus. The sequence continues at coordinate 166,346 of JAPDSC010059335.1, forward strand.
AACATTTTAAATCAACACAGCGTTATAATTTTAGGGAACTACAATAAGTTCTTGTAAGAGCAAATGTTTACCAATTTTATTTTGTGATCCAGATTTCAAATTAATACATTACATATTAACTTAATACGATTAGAATAATTTTAAAATTTAATTTGAAGAGATTATATATAATAAGGTAATAAAGACAATGTTGTAGAGAATTATAAATATATAGTTTATGAAAAAGACTGAACTCGTCAATGATATATTCAGACATTCTGGAAAGATTGAACAGTTGCTATCAAATTAATACAAAATGTATATGCTCTTAAGACATCATAAAAGGACTTTTTATAAAGATAAAAATAGTTTGAATTATTTGATAACAGAATTAAGTAAAAAATTCAAAATTCATGGAATGGTAAAAGATAGTTGTGAACAATGATTTATCATAAGTTTGAATTTTTGGATCATTATCAGCAAAGAATTGCCTAATTTAATGTAATGAGTGAATATATATATATATATATATATATATATATATATATATATATAGGCATAAAGGCAGTGCAAAATTTTAATAGACATTAAAAAAAGCAAAAAAGATTTGGATGAGGGATTTCCCTAATCAAGTCTGGTAAATTTAAAACAGTGCTGTGAGGAAAGGTAAGACATTGGTAATTAAAACTAGGACCATCAATTATGATACATGGTTAAAACATTTTTATAATGTAGGCATAAAGGAGATGGTTCATTAAATAAAGTATAATTACATGTTTACATCCATTACTTTCCAAATAATAAACAAATCAGACATTTAAATGCTCCATATTCTTAAGGCAGCTCGTTAATGCGATAGGACGATAATTCAGAGGACCTTTGGGATCCCTTCCTGGCTTTAAGGTGGGGATGACAATCGCTTCATGCCACATGGAAGAGAAAAATCTTTTTTTCACAAGATTTTATTGAAGAAGGCCAAGATATTGGAAAGGGAAGGAATCAGATGGCAAAGTATTTGATCTGAAATACCATCTATGAATTATGAATTTAAGATAGGGTTTTTGTAGCTCATACATACAGAAGTTGCAGTTGTAGAGTAACAGTTCATAATTATGGTAAAAGATAGTGATCAGCTCAGCATGACTTTTATATTCTTGGAAAAGAGAAATGTAAGAATTTAAGTCAGATACATTAAAAAATCTTTCTCAATTTTATTAATGACATTTTCAGAAGAATATAGTGGAACTGGTACGCAAGACGGGGTGAAAGAATTCCTGGTATAACCATTAGCAGCTTTACCCAGTCTACATACTGTGAAACCTCAAATTTTTCCAGGAACGTGAGATTTAAGGTTTGTTTCTTGGAGAGCAAAACAAGCAAGAGAAAGAGTTTGTAATGTCTTAGATGTCAAATAGACGTGGGTGGAAACCATGGCACTCCCAAGTGAAGTAAACTACTGTTATTGTAGGGCTCTTTTTATGGTGTTGACAAGATTGGTTCTTACCAATCATTTCAAAGGGGGGGGGGTCTTCACATCTGTGTCCATTTCACTATGGCTGCTTACAGGAATAAGAGTTTTAAGAGCTGTATTGTTCAATTCATCTTTAGCTTTTTTTTTCTGTTTTCAGAGTCAGTCACTTGATTTTTTTAGGCATTATGAAATTTGACTTGTCTGTAATCGGTTGCTTTATATCTAATTTGCTTTTTTTTTCAAGTTCAGGTATGGTTGTAAATGAGATATCAAGTTGTGTATCAGTTGACACAGCTTTCTAAAATGCATGTGCATATGGTGTTTTAAAAGCATGTGACATCTTGAATTTGTTTCTTTAACATTCTAATACAAGATTTTTTGTATTATTTTGATTTTTTGGATTTCTTTTTCTCGTTGCCATTGCGGGCAGATTTTAGATAATGCTGTATGATTACCTTTACAGTTGATACAAATGGTTCAGATTAACTTTTAGACTCCTGGTGTTCTTGACTCCAGCAGCCTTATACCTTCAAGTAAGTACAAGCAGCCTTATACCTTCAGAATATTTTGGTATCCAAATCTATTACAACTAAAACACTGAATGGGGTTTGGAATATAAGTTTTAACTATTTAAACTTATTTTTATTACAAACTTCATGACTTTTAGTACTGTTCCTTTTATTTTCAACTAAAACGATAGCAAGAGATCATAGATGATAATTTACACATAGTTTATGCATTTTAATTAGTTTATCCATTATATTTGCATTTTTCAATCACCATATAAACCGATTTATATTCAGTATATGTTAATTCTTATTTAATAAATAAGATATATTAATTCTTATTTAATATATAATGAATATAAATCAAAATAATAGTATAAACGTCATTAAGACAAGAGATAAAAATGAATTGTACTTGACAAGGCAATCCTTGAGCAGTATCCAACATATGGAATAAAAATCCAAGTTCACAAGCCAAACAAAATTCTCTCTGACATAAGTGGGTTAAAAGAGCACTTCTTAATGGCTCAATAAAATAAAGCACCTGAAAATGAATTAAATTTTAATATTGCTGGAAAAAATTCAATATGCAAAATATAAGGAACTTTTAAAATAAAAATATGTAAAATAAAAATACATTATTTAATGCAGAAAAAATATTATATAATAATTTGAATGAAACAGCTTATGTATTACTCATTAGTAACCACTTAAATGTAAAAGATTTAAAAAGATTGACATCAAATTAAAAAGGTAAAATTTTCAGCCAGAAATTTAATCTACAAGCATGCTTAAGCAAGTAAACACTGAGGGTATCATATTAGACTGATTACCTAACCAAGATATATGCTTTGCAGCTCAAGGCCCTCAGTTAGGAAAACAGATAGAGACATTGTAGACTTTGGCTAACATATGGACTGTATAGTGACAAATTTAATTTTAGTTTAGTCTTACTTTTTTTTTTCATTAAAAATACAGTAATTTTAAAACTATTTATTTTTTATTAAGTGAGGTATTTCTTTTCTTCCACAAGATTGAATAACTAGTGAAATTTATTCTACGTTTGCAGTTTAATATAAGTAAAGACTTAGAATAAAATAAAGAATAGAATCACATGGAATAACTTAAAATGTATAACAATTTCATTTCATATTTAAAAAAAATCACAATCATTACAATTTCTTAGATTATACTTTTGAAGTCATTAAAAGTTCATATAGTTATTTGTAAGTTAAAGTAAAATGTCTTAAAAAGAACATACAAAGAAAAATGACAGAGTATTTAAATCCATATATCTTTTTCATAAAAATTAATTTTATTTAAATTTAACTGAGTTTATTTATTTGAATTAGTAATTAGTTTAATACTTTAGCATACTTCCAAATTGTTATTTCTAAATATTTATTGCACAAAATGAGGTCCTATTTTTAATTTCCCTTCATAATGGCTGACTTTTTATGCCAAATGTTCTTTTTTATTACTTACTGACAAATCTTCATGTAAAATTGTTAATCATCACAACATAATTGATATTGAAAGTTCAATTTATAAGTCACAAAAATGGCTCTTACCACTTTCATGCATTTATTTTTGTATAATAATCATTCTTAGCAATGTTTCTACATCAGTCAAAGAAATAACTCTGTAAACATTGTGTGCAAATGGTTAAAAAATATTAATTTTAAATTATTTTAATTTGCTTCAATATAAAAAATTATCAAGTTTGCAACTTAAATATATTTTTTCATACTGCCAATAATAAATTAAAAAATGTACTATAAATTATGACATTTCCTTAAGCAAATTATTATGCCCAGTTAAAAATGTAAAAGACCAATTTAAAAAATCTAATGTAATTTACTTCAGACAAGTGTTTACTAATTACTGACAAGTAGACTAGTGCTATACAAAGATTCATTCTAAATAAGATGGAAATCAAAAGTTTTCAGAAATAATGAAAATTGCATGAATTAGTGAAAGCTTTATTTTAATTCCGTTATATTAACTTCTATAATATAGTAACATTTTTACTATTAAATATAATACTGCAAAAAAAAAAAATGCTATAATGAATTTTGAATGTATTCCTTTTTTTATTCTATTCAACGAAAATGGAATTTGATAATACATAAATAATAATAATATACACTTTGTTCCCTGAGGTATCCTTTACTATGTTAAGTTAATAGAAACCTGGTGGCAGAGTGGTAGCGTTTGTACTCCCAACGCACAGCTCCGAAGCTCTATCCTCAGTCAGAGCAAGGTTGATTCAGTTTCACCCCTATAGTAGATCAGGTAAAACTGAGTACCAAGTTGCTATGGAATATATATGCTTGGGGTTTCATGTAAGGTTGATTACTTAATCATGACACATGCTTTGCCCCCCAGAGCCTTCGGTCAGGAAAATAGATATGAGCAATGTAGCCCTTGCCCCCAATGAGCAGTCATGCCACAGAGTTTAATTTAAGTAAAGTTAATATTTTGAACCTTATTCTTTTCTCTTGACTCTATATCTCAATTTAAAACTGCAAAACTATATTAAAAGCTCTGATTAATAGTATAATTTGTGGTGGTGCGCAATATTGATATAACATTTGTAATAACAGTAAATTACTTTTTGATACATAATTTACTGTTAGTCATTCGTAAGCAAAATTAGACTCCCATTGTATTAGCTAACTTGAATTTTGACTGCTTTTTCAAACTTAAACTTAAAGAGATTTCTATATAATCTAACAGCTTTTATTCCTTATATATATATATATATATATATATATATATATATATATATATATAT
>JAPDSC010059335.1:171108-183918 GCA_026290005.1 Latrodectus geometricus
TATATATATATATATATATATATATATATATATATATATATATATATATATAAGTGTACATATATAAGTGGAAATCAAATCCATAGATAAAATAAGTTAAATATTATAATATGTTGAAACTTGGGGAAATTTAAACACAAAAATAAAAAAAAACAATCAAAAGAATTTTCCTATAGAATATATTTATAGAATAATAGCAATAGAATGTATTTTATAATATAGTTCCAATAGAATAATTTCCAAACTTTTCATTTCTTTCCTTTAAAACATTAATATTTTATCTACTCTAAAAATATTAAAAACTGATAAAAATTTTAAATGGGCTTACATTTTTGTATTTATGTAACAAGTACACGTGATATATTTGAATATATCTGATAATATTACCTACTAAACCAGTTACAAATTTTAATTTTTAATGACACTCAAATGTATACATCTGGGGACACAGAAAAAATATCAGGATATAAATTGTAAATATGTGAAGACCTTTTCAAAAGATCATTTTCAAAAGTTTTGATTATTTCAGAATCAAAACTGTTGTTCTCAGCTTGAAGATGCACTTTATCAACATGGGTAATGCAACTCATGGAAACAAATGAATTAGTAATTTTTATTAAATTAATAATCAAGATTTTTTGGAGAAGTATAAATATATTAAGAAAATATTATTAAGAAAAAAGTTATTAGAAGTAAAAAATATATTAAGAAAAAATTATAAGCAAGTCAAAATGATGAAAATATACAATTTAGAAATCTATGATCATTTTCTGAATATGAGAATGAATTTTCCATTCCTATAGATAACAATGAATTCCAAAACATAACAAATATTCATACATAAAGTTTAAAGCAAGAGCTTCTGAACTAAAAATTAAATCATTGATCATTCAGTCACTAATTAAAAATAAATATAATTGCTAAGAAAGTTACCAAAAAATGAATGCTAAAAAAGAAAGTTAATAAAAAATACAATATTTTCTACTGTTTCTGAAATAAAAATTCAATAGAATAATTCCTAATAGTTAGGAGTAGAAAGCAAATTCAACTCTAGTAGTTTAATAACAAAGCAAAATTCATCAATCTATGATTTCACTAATTTCAGATATATTATATAAAAAATATTTTAAAGTAGCCTTGTTGATAGAATTTTATAAATTTCAATCACATAATTAGCTATAATTTGAAACTAAAATTGTAATTTTATAAAGCAAAATATAATGATTGCAATGAAAAATTTTTTACTTTCATAGGTAAAATTTAGTGACTTTTTGAAAATCAATTGATCATTTCAAAAAATGAGAATAAAACTCATTTAACTCCATTAATAATATTTTGCAACAAACAAAAAAAACATGAATTTGAAATCTATGTAGATTTATCTTACATGAAATGATGGAACTTGCATACAAACAAATAATGAAAAATAACTTTACTAAAACCTTTTTAAATCTTAGACTAACATAAAATAGTTATAAATTAAGATAATGAATTGTTTCAATCATGTTTCTTCTACCTATATACATACATACAGATGACTGTATGTACTTATAGATGAATAATGAACATTTTTCAAAACTATTCCTAAACTATTTCATATGTCACACATTACTCGCAATAATTTATTTAATCATTTCAAAATCAAACTGAAATTAACAGTTGAAAAATTCTAATAAAAAAGCAAACATTTCGAATTAAAAAATGACTTTTGACTAGCATGCAAATAAAACTAATAGGGTTCATACATATTCTACAAATTCCAAGGGATTTAAGGAGTCCTTTCTCAGGAGATTCTGATAGTAATATGTTTATTGGTGAAATATTGTCCCAAGATCCCAAATTAAAAGATATTCACATCAAATCAGAATGTTAATTTACATAAATTATATTTTCAAAAAGGAAGATTTCACCCTTTGATCACTATCTTCAGAGCTGTTATTGAAAAACACAATATTTTGTATTTTAAAAGTAATTACTGAAGTTATAAGAGATTTTCAATAAATTGTAAAATAAAAATCTTTTAGAAATAATCAATGTAAATAAAATATGTTTGGAGATATAAATAACTAAGAATTAAGTCATGACCACTTTATGTATTCATTAATCAAGAAGAAACTACTGTTGAAGATACAGATTGAGACTTGAATTTTGAGAACTTAAAAAATTTGATAACTAAAAAATGTAATGAGTAAAAATATACTAAAATAAACTTGCGTTGACAAAATTTTTTGAAAAACCAATCTACTGAAGAATGATAATATTATAGCAAAAAATACTTTGCACAAATGAGTCTAAAAATACTTTGTACAAAAAAAGAGAGCATGAATCTCAGAATTAATTTTATAGTTTATTTTAAAATTTTCATACAGTTGCAAAAACACACAAACATTATGACTAAAAATATTGAAACTATATTAAAAGTAATACAAATACGCTTTTTGAACACAAATCCGTTTTATTCATTCAAAATCATACTTCACCCTGCTGTGTTTCTAATGTTGGCTGATAGGGGAGCTGTTTTAACATCCATTACAACAATTGTTTGCTATCACAATTGATCACTTAAAATTGGTTAAGAAATAAGCACTTCACAATGCTTATAATGTCTAAATATAACTGGTTAATTGCCCTAAATTAAAGTGATTCTGCACACATATATTGCAGATATATATATATATATTTATATAAAAATAAGAACTTTTACACTAGAAAAGAAAAAGTTTTTTTTTATCACATATTTTGATCAAGAAATATTCAATTTATATGTATACATACTATCCGGCAAATAATTCAGCCCCATAGCAGTATGGATTGAATAAGTCCTAAAGCACACATTAATATATTAGTTCCCTTTTTGCATAGATTGGAATATTGCTTCCATATGTCTGGGAAAACTTTCCAGATTTTGATAGCTGTAAGGCCATTGACTTCCACAACAAATAAAATTTCTACAAGCAATGAGGATGGAAAATTTATCCAGCTACTTAATCTCTATTCTAATCTGTCCGAAAAGTATTCTATAAGATTTAGATCAGAGCTCTGAGAAAAGCAGGTGAATTTTCAAACACTCATTAAGCCGAAACATGATTGCTCAAGTTAGAGTACTTAATTCACTTATATAAATTTGTTTTAAGGACTGTTAAAAACTTAACTTGAAAGAAGTCAATTTAAAAAATTTCACAAGATATATAAAACTTTTTTGGATTAGAAGATATTAAAAGTATTTTTGATGAAATTGATATTGAAATTATTTGTATGATCTTACATATATTTTCTTTCCTGTTTCCTGAGTATGCATTATTAATAAAGAAGAAAAATTCAACCAATATAATAGTAAGGAAATGTGTTTAGTACACATGGTTCAGAAAACAAATGAAAAATAAAAATGGGGTTCCTTTGTTGACAAAATGCATCAGTCAGTTGAAAAACTTCACTAGCTAATCCTTTCTCAATTATTAAAGTATGATTCATATAGCATAGAAAAATGATTTTGCATGATAATTATTCATTGAGCTATTCAGAGCCGAATAGATAGATAATGTAGATAGCCATATAAATTGATTTCTTTTTGAAAATAAAAATCTAAAATACATTTTTTAAAGCAAGAATATTTCATGTATTCATAGGAGGTATACAAAATGCATATCTTACATAAAAATTGTATAAATCTTAAAAATTAGATAAAACATATTAAATCAAATAATAAATAATATAAATTAATAAATCCAACAACAATTTTTTAGGGAAACTAAGAATAAAAATGTCTGAGTAATTTTATAGCTATTATAATCCATTTTACTATAAAATCAAACACCTAAACCAATGGTCTAGTAGCAGATATATTGAGCATTTATTCACCACTATTGAAACTGCAAAATAATTGTGATTTGTATTATAAATCAAAATTTAAAGAGAGCACATGAAAAAATATAAAGATTATTAATATTAAATTAATATCATGAATTCAAAGTATGATCTGAAATTAAATGCGGATCAGATGTTTAAACATGAATAAGTGGAAAAATTGAATAGGTTCACATTTTCCCTAACTAAATAATATAAGATAGAAACAGATGTAGAACACAAAATTAATCGACAATGTAAAATAAAAGATATACATTTTGCAAAAAGTTGCTATAGCTTGAGCTAATTGATGCAGTCAATAGATCATCATTTATCATACTTAGCTCACTATATTGTATCAGATAAATTATTCAATAACTCAATATTACTAAAAATACAGATTTTTATATATTCAAGTTGTTTATTAAAATTATATGATTGTTCAGTGCAATGGAGATTCTAAATTAGTCATTTTTTAATTTTACAAATTAAATATTTTATAGATAATCTGACTTCAACACAAATATAAATTATACTATTTCAATAAGATTTTACTACTTTTTTTGGGGGAAAAAACTTCAAATCAAAAATCAGGAATTCATCAAATATGATGCCCACTTTTTTCACTTTAACAACACAATCAAAAAGTTAGTTTAGATTATGCACACTCAATATCAATTAAAATTTTAAAATTCAAATTTATTTCCAAAATGTTTAAATATAATTAATTATTGAATATTTAACATGTCGGATTTGATTTTATTAAACCAACACGTTTGAGAACTATTACAATATACATATTAAACATCACACAATTATGGAACCATTAAATGTATGAAAAATTGTTTGATTCAAATTTATTGATCAAAATAAAATTTGTACAAAAAAAAAAAAAGAGAATTTTTGTGCAATCTTCAACTTTTGAAGTACATTATATTAAAAGGAAAAGTATGATTATGAATATCACAAATATAATTTAAGTAAATTAAAAATATTTTATCGTGTATAAGGAATTTAATAAAAAGGCATAATTTTCAGGTTCTATAACTCTAACAAAATAAACTGCATGACAGTAAAGAATTTTTGGATAAAAATATCTCACCATGAAACACAACTAAACAAATGAAATTCTTCTTAATCCGTTATACTTAATAAAAGCACATTTGATAAGCAGAAAGTAAAATATCTAATTGCAGATAGAATACTATTACATAAATTTCAAGTTTTAATTATAGACATGAAAGAAAGCTTAACTGCATTTAACAATTTACAAAGTAATAAGTTAAGATTTTAGAAACACAATAAGAGAAAGAATTTTTTGCTTTATATTTGTGTGCACAGGGTTTAATTCTATTTATTTAAAAAATTTAATAATTTATAATTATCAATTTTAGATACTCAAAATTTTTAATTAAACTTACTATATTTGTTCAAGTCATGCACATACATCTGCTGGCTGGTTTTCAGCCAGTAATAAGTGTGTTGAAAAAAAAGACAAATTCACAGCAAAATGTAAAATAATGACTACACATTATGGGAAAATTTCATGATTTGAAAAACTACTTATTATGACAACAATGAAAATTATCCTGTAGCATTAATTATCTCTAATAAATACAGTATTTTATTCTAAAACTTAACTTCAGAGAATAATATTAAAATAAAACTACAGACAAATCAGAAATAAATATAGAATCAGAAAAGTTTAAAAAATTCAATAATTACTTGAATCATATTATTGCAATAAGAATTAGGCAGGTTAGCTTCTAGTCCAGAAAAACTTGTGCGGTTGAACCTATTAAAATCTATTTCATCTAGGCCCATTTTAGAATATTTAATTTCTTGTTTCAAATAGCGTAAAGGCACAAGCTCAGGGCCTTCATCTGTAATCAAGTGAATAAAACATAAAACTTCTATCCCTACATACTACAAAAGATAGAGTTTCCAGTAATGCCTGTAACCCTTTATTTATGATTGAAGAAAGCTCTGGTATAAGGAAAAGTGTATAATGGAAAATGAGATATGGGAAAGGATAGTCAAGTAGAAAATTATATAGCAAAAACAACAGAAGCTAGATAGATACCAAAGATATTGTACATAGATGTATGAAAATTATATAACAAGTTAAACATGCATTGATTTGTGGGCAAGTTCTAACACTCAAATCATGCAAAGCATTTAAATAAGTTCTTTGCATACATTAGGACACAGATTCAATTTTCAGCACATTCCTGCTATGGTTTGAAAGCATAAGCTCACAATAAAATGCACTTGAACATTAGCACCCAATAACATGCATATATTAAACATTATAAAATAACTCAAGAACAGCCACATTTATAAGTGACTTGCAAAATAAGGGCTTAGTTGAACAAAGGGGTGCCAAGCAAACAAACATACAAAGCCGTACAAAATAGATAAGAACCAAATGTAAGCATTCAAAAAACTGTCAATGGCTAATCTTGTAGCGAGCAAGTGCACATTTTATTGACTAATGCAGATTCAGGCATTATTATTAAGTTTAGTTTGACTGTATTTTTTTTCTTTGCATAAGGGAGATAATATAATATGTCTAACAGTTTAAAATGGATTCCAAACTATATTTAATGATCAAATTTGAGGTGGAAATTGACCTCATGGACTGTTGAACTGAAGATCAGAGAATTAACCACAATCAGGTGCCAGCACACTAGTAACTAGTAGTGGCCAAAAATTTACAATTAGTGTAATTTTATCATGAATTAATAAGGCTGACCAACTGTTCATTTTATTCAGAGATGAGACACCATTTATCAGCATGGTCAATTATAGTAAATAAAACAATCATTTATTGGAGGCTGGGAAATCTTGCCTGTTGATAATTTATTCATTCTCAATCAGAATAGTACATTATTATTGGGCAGCTTATTCAAGAACATCTTCAATTGATCTGTTTTATTAGGGTACATAGTTACCAAACATTTCAAACTGCTTACTTTAGGACGAATTATCTAAGCTGTTCGAAAATTGGTATTGCCTAGTAGCAGAATGTTCCAATACAAAGAAGTTCCATTTTCATGTTAAACATACTGCCCACTGTCATGTTCAACATACTATGAGACAAACAATTTCACAAAGACATTTAAGTGACACTGCATTAGCCATGATATTTGTGCCAAATAACACAAAATATGCAATTAGACTACTTCTTCTCTGATCAGTCTTACAAGACTTTCATAACCATATAACCTGCATGAGCCAGTCTGTCACTTGATAAGAGAAATACACAATATGAGATCCATTCCACAGTTCAATTAGTTATTTCTTTTACTTTATTTATAATGTAAATATGCTAGAACCCATGCACAAACCAATGTATGCTTCTTTAGGCAGGACATTACTGGGCAGCTACATAAAAAAATTAACTAAAAATGTGAGAAATATAGATTGATATTGCCATCATAAATTCAAAATTTATGTTAAACAAAGTAATATATTAATATGTATTGAGTGTTAACTTAGTCTATCAACTGGAGAAAGGAACCAAAATATAAATTATAAACAGGGATAGTTTTATATTTATTTCTACATATGAATCAAAGCAGAAAAATATAATAGAAATATATGCACACTTCATAAAATTAAACTACTTACCTTTAGATTTAGGTAAATCAGTATGTTGTTTATTTTGGTTTAATTGATATTGTACTTGATTACGAAGACAGTTTCCTGGATTTGGTGCATAACCAATAGAACCTACCATTTTCATGGAGTTAAAAATCATGGGATCTACCAGTGGAGTGGGTCTATGACATAAAAAAAAATATTTCACTTAAGAAATGAAATTCTATAAGTAATAATAATAAAAATACGTTGAACAAGTACAAAAGCAACATTTTTCAGAGTTCAGTATTACACAATTTCAAGATTAAAAAATATTACATCAAAAAGTATGCTAATAATTTTCCACAACAGAAATATTTAATTTCAATAAAATCAGAAATAATAACTGACCACAAAAACTATTTGAATTCTGTATTCACTCTTACCTAGAAATTATTACACAACTTTAAAATTTTTAAATATTTTTATTTCTAAATGTTTTATTCTTTTGCAATAATGTTCAAAAATATAATTGTATTTATTGTTCAATGAATATTAATTTTCTTTATATTAATATTTACACTCTATTTTTTATACCAAAGAATTTAATGATTACATTTGCAAGAATAGTTGGTGATCATTTGCAAGAATTTAAAGACTTTAATCCAAAATGTTAAGATTAAGGTTTTATTAAACATTTCCCATATTTTGGCAGTATTGATCCTAAATGTAGCAGAACTTATTTTCTGCTTAATGTTTTATAAATAAATACTGACACAAATTAAAATGTTTAAAAAAAAATGTAGAAATTTTTTCATCTTTTTACAAGAAATCGGAACATGTTTTTTCAGTTAATATTATCACTTAATGGAATATATACTTTATAAAATCAAAAATTGGCAAAGTCGACAGATTATTCAATAAAATTGCTTGACTTTCTTTGTTAGATGTTCATTTTTGAAATAACGCAGTTAATAATAAAAGTGAATATAACTATTTTATATTTACATTGAAATAGCAATCTGTGATAACTAATTGGAATACTGACTTAAATTAGATCTAAAACCAATGGTGATTTTAAATGCATTAAATAATCAAGCATCTACAACAGGAACAATTTTATTGAAGAAATATTTGTTTCACACCAAATATTTAAATATTGTACATGGTTCTCATTTATTAATTTATTGTGTATTTCAAAGACAAATAAAACAATTTCATAAAATAAAAATATTTTAAAAAACTGAAATGGCAAAAGTGAAAATTATAGTTAGCATATTACTGATCATACAATTTTAATTCATATGATTTCTTTTTTTCCAGATTATTTAATAAAAAATAGTTTTCTCATCTGCCAACTTACACCAAATCTTTTAAAATATTCAAGCCATTACACACTACATGCTGAATACAATTAAATGAAAATATTAATCACTATATTTAATGGCATTCAACTTTTATTCTATTACAGTATTACAATTTTAATTTTCTGAAGAGTCATAATAACACACATCAATTTTATAATTAACACTAATTTATCAGCTTTTTCAAGTTTCTCAATTTCATTAAACAGAGCTCTGACTTTTCCACAAAATATGTGGTCTTTCTTTCAATTTTATTTATTTAAATATAATTTAATACTTTTGCTTAGTTAACAAAAATGAACTATCTTTGCTAATTATAATATTATATAATATTTCTTATATTTATTCTCTTCTCAGATCCATCTAATCTTTAATCCCATAAGATAAAGATCTTTAATTCCATAAGCATCAATAGTTTCCTTTGTTTTTTATTGTAAATTAAAATAATCTATTCAACATTTAGTAAGATCAAAATACGCTTTTATACAATTTTGAAAGCTTACAGATAATTCCCTGCAACGAAATTTTAAATTATGAAATAAATTGTTCTACAATTTCCTCTTATAAGATTACAAAATAATCTTAAAATATGTTAATTTCAGGTGCATTAGGCAATGACAAAAGACTTTATACATTTTATTATCCAAGAGCCTAAATATGAAATATTTCATGCCATAGAATATTTCAATAGACATATTTTTATTAGCTTTATGAATTATTGATACCAAATTAATTTTTAATTTAAATAAATTCTCATTCATATATGCAAACATTCAATTTTTTTAAAAGCTTCTATGTTTTCAGATCTCTAAAATCAGTGCATGAATGATTTGGAATGAAAACAATTTTACACAATTTTTACTAATAAATCTATACCATAATAAAGACAAACCAAAAAGCTTACTTAAAATTAAATCAGATATACATTTCAACCAATAAAATAATGTATAGAAAACAATTAGAAAAACAAAATATATAAAAGTACTATGAACCAAGAAATACAATAGAAATACAATTTTATTAATAATTTTTTAAAAATGAAACAGTTAGATATAGAAATAAAGGACAATAAAAAAAATCTACATGACACCCATGTTATCAGCAACACATATTTTAGACTATTTGCCACGGATTATATGACGCTTTTTTTTCTTTTTATTTGGAGGGGAAAAAAAAAGAAAAAAAAGGCCTTACGAATAATATGCCACTGCGGATTATATACAGGAAAATACGGTACTATAAAATTTAGATTAGGTTTAAGTTTAATATCTCTGGTGCATTTTGTAATTAATAAATGTTATAAACACATAATACAAACATAAGTAATTTCCTAAACCAAATAAAATTCATACACAATGCCTCTCAAAGATGTTTGTTGCACTTAAAAACTGCAGTGGAGTAATAGTATATGTATTAATAAAAATTCACTTAATATACTATTTATTATTAATGTCATTTATTAATTACTTTTAACAAAACTATATTTTCTGTTTTATAAAAAATAAAAAATAGCAAACTATTATGTCATAAAAATCATTGTACACATAAATTATGGCAAAATATAAAAATGATTATTAATGAATAAATACATTATTTCAGCTAGAAAGGATATCTTTTAGCATTTACAGCATTTTTTTGTTGTCCAGATTAGTTTTGTTTGCTTGTCACTCAAAAGCGATTTTTGCATGTGAAGTTAATTAGATCAAGGCCTACAATTCAAAGTAAATTCTTAATCACTCCAAGTACAATGTGTGGTTTCAAATTTACACACTGTTGAGTCAAAGACAAGAGTATAACTATTCTGCTTCCAGCTTGGCCCAATTACACAGAAACCAACAGTTTAACAAGGATTCCAAAGCACTACAAACAGTCAAGGCAATCAAACCCACAAACTTTTAAATCAAGAAGAGCAGTAATCACTCAGCTTTAGGTGTCTAAGGAGAGAATTTCAAGTTTTATTATTTTAACATCAATGTTATTTTATTCTTGAGCCAATATATTTTTTAGCTCACTTTTTGTTTTAATTTCTTAATTCTAAGTGTATTAAATCTGATGATTCAGTTTCTAAAACTTTTGGAGCAATATAAGGTCACCAGACATACATTATGAGCCATGTTTGGTTCACTATTTTGATAGAAAACAAAATTATTTCCCACACTTAAACTTTGAATTTTCCTTCTCCCTGTAATTATATGCATATCAAAAATGGTAAATTCAACTTTTTTTCTAAATTGTCATTTAAAAGATTAATGCTACATAACCCAAATTATACTTTCAAAAAAAAAGCTTGTTTAGCAGTGAATACATAGAAAAAAAAAACCTAAACATTCTATTTCTTAAACTAACCAAAAATTGTTCATAAAGATTTAGATGTATAGAAATATTAAATATTTTTAATTATGAAATAAATTTGCATAAAAGTAATGAAAGTAAGCTCCATGTTTACCCACACAATGCATGATAGACTTTATATTTTTATAATTAGTTACTGGTCAAAGTTCTCAATATTCACTGTTTCTGAATTCAACATCACAAGCAAGGTGTGCAACACCCGGAAAATAAATTTTTGGAAGGAAAGAAACCATAGGAAAATTTTAGAAAGGGTGAAGCAACTATTTATGTTGCAATTTAAAAACAGCAATAATTTTCTTATGAATTACTTTTGAAATGCCTTCATATTATTATATTACAAATGGGACAATTTTTTTAAAAACTGTCATTATATTGTATAATGCAGTCTTTTATTAATTATAATTGATAGCATTTAAATTTCTGAAAACTTTTCAGAAACAAAAGTTTTCCAAGCTTTCCTACAATGCCCAATGATTTTGTGCATAGTTCCTAGAAGTTAGAATTTGGCTGATATAATCCAAATATAATGATTTTATTATCCTCATAATGCATAATACAGGGGTAGGAGTATTGAATTTTTTTTCAGGACAATATTTTCAAGAAATATCAGGACATATGTCAATAATTAAATAAAACCGATGTTACTTTTACATACTAATTTCTGTATTATGAATATAACACATTTTAGAAAGGAGTATACTATTCAATAAATTCTGAGTTTTTAATTTTTAATACAAAAATATGAAAAATAATACAGAAATTTAAACTTTTTATACTGAACATTTTCTAAAAATTAATAAGTTACATGATAAATGCTTTATAGTACAGTAAATTAATATGTACAACTAATAATGTTCCTTTTGAACTGGATGCATTAGCATTTAATTTCGATAATTTAATACTGCTCTTTTTCAACTAATCATTCACAGATGCAGTCTCTGCATTAGCAGCAGATAGCACGATTTGTCCAACTTTCCCATCATTCATTATCATCACTAATAGACATGCTATTTTTTTATTTGCATCATCCAAACATTTTCGAGCTGCACTTATTATCAAGCAAATTTTTCTTTTCTTTCTCAAATTCATTGATTTTTCTAACAAGTATGATTTTTTAAACTTTTTTTTTTCACAAGTACCCCTTTTATGTCGTCCTTCTCTCTTTTCTAATTGTGTTGCACTTTTTTATTTTTGCATATATGATGCATATTCTGCATTAGATTTTGGAATATACTGCATAATTTCTTTGGTATATGGAATGGAGGAAACAGAATTGCCATGCATTCCAATAACATCATGACAAATGAGTAAACTTTGAACTATTAATTCCAATAAAGAAGCTCCCCCCTTTGTCACAACAGAATTGTCAGTCAAAAACCTCTTTCTGATTGGGAATTTACATTTAATAACGATAGACATGTCTTAATAACTCTAGAAAGAGTAAGATATTTTATATAACCACCAGCATCTTTTATATTAAAAACTGCATTCCAGTATTTACAGATATTTTGGTAATTATCTTAATCATTCATAAGCAAAGTCGCATCTTCACACATGCAAAGAATCCACTCTTTATCTTATCAAAGTCTGAAAAAGTTTTATTCACATGAGGAATATGTTGAATTAATCTGCTAAATGACTCTTCCTTTTTTCTATTATAAGGAGACAA
>JAPDSC010059335.1:203918-252133 GCA_026290005.1 Latrodectus geometricus
TTTTGTACACAAATACATAAATATTATGACATAATTTTGAGATCTGAAAGATTAAGAAAAATATTTTTTTTAGATGATCATACAAAAATATTTCAATAAAAGAAATAGGCAAAATACTCTAAATTAAATTATTTAACCAAAATATTTAAAGTTAGAAATTATTCTAACTTTAATTTGGCAAAATAAAATACTTTCAGAAAGTGAATCATAATTTTGATATATATAATTTGATGCTGGTTTTCCTTTCATGTAACAATAAAGTTAGCCTTCAAATATCAACAATGATATCTAATTTTCTTGATCTTCATCCAAGAAGACCTTCAGAGGGGGGCAATTGTCCTGGCTTAAAGAATACATTGTGAAAGCAGGTTTGATTTTATTCACTCATTGTTCAACAATAATTTTATGCACATGAGGGTAAATTAGACCGACACCTACAATTCAAAATAATTTTGAGCCTCTACAAAAATGCATGTGGAATTTGGATTTGAATCTACGAATTATTTAACCAAAGTCAAGTGCTTTGATGAAACATTGTCTTACTTAATTTTTATATAGATTATTCAATAATATCATGAGTTGCATTCATTTATTGAGCTAATGTAATATTTATACCAAGCACATTTAACCTCAGAATCAGTTTAATGATTTATTTACTTTATCTTATGTTTATATAACTTCTTAAAATGAGAATGCTTGTTAAATTTTCATTACAACTTGCAAGTTAATGTCTGTCAATTTGCATTTCATATATATACTTCTACGGATCTTTAACAAAGAAAAATTTTGTTCACAAATATAAGTTGAACCAAATATAGAGAACTTTAGGTGTGAAAACTTTTTAGCACACAAAGAATTGTAAAAACAAATTAATACCATAACATAGTAAACATCAAATGTGTTTAATGCCATAGCATTAAACACATTTCTTTCCCATTATGATCTAATTGTAAATCATTAAGTACAAGCAGAAGCTCTTCAGGTAAAGTATCAATATCAGCACAGAAACAGAAAGAGAGCAATTTTAGTTAATTTTCATAAAACTTTGAAATCTTGTGACTTTGTCTTACAAATTCTGAAAATGATCTCTAATCTTAGCAAAAACTCTTATGGGTATTTTCCGTTTTCCTTATAAAGGAAAATGAAACAAGTCATGGGTATGTCCTAAGGAAAAGTACAAGACAAATCTTTGCTCCCATATGCAAAAAAATCATTTCAAGATTGAATTTTCAGACTGTATAAATCTTTAATGGAAAATTGCAAAAAAATTCTTTGCATATCATATATGGTACCCCGGTCACTATTTGCTAACATCTGACCCCTCTATTTAAATTTGTTGTAAGTTAAGAAGTGGGAAGTAACATGACTATCAGAAAATCAAAATGTTAAGTTGGTTGGGTTTTATGGCGCAAAGTCCGAACATGGACATGCAGTGCTAAACTTTGCTTTTAAAAATTAAATTTTTTTTAATCTTATTTTAAAACCCAATCAATGATAAAATCATACTAAAAAACAAAAATTGTTGTATTTAGTTATATTAAAAATTAAAGAAAACTGTGAAAAAACTAATAACATAAAATCAGTTATCTAAAATTTATGTACATAATTTAAATAAAATTAGAAAAGTCATTGGCTTTTAAAAAAGCAAAAATGTTTCTCTGGGGTGGCTCCCCCAACAAATCAAATAAGGTTAAAAGACCGCTTTTAAAAAAGGTAAATCTGTAATGGTTAAAAATTAAACATGATAATAAAATATGAAAAACAATAAATGGTTCATCACACGTTTCACACCATGGATTCAGTTCACTTAGAAACAAATGTTTATGTGTGAAACGTGTGTGTCCGATACGAAGACGAATCAATCTAACATCTGCTCTTCGTAACGGTAAAACTGATGACAGAATGAGGTATGGGAAGATGACACTATTTGTTAGAGACCTGCATACTCCATAACTCCTGCCAGAGAGAATTTACAAATCCTTTTAAACTCTTCTTATGCCAAAAAGAGGGACACATAAATGAAGTAAAGATGATGCAGCTTTAGCAGCTGCATTTGCCTTTTCATTTCCCTCTAGATCTACATGGCCTAGGATCCAATAGAAAATAATTTCACAGTCCTTGCATTAAAATGTTAAAAATAAAATTTCAGTTTAAAGTTAATAATATGTAATTAAATAAAAATTCAAAACATAAATGCATCATTATTTTTCATATTTCATTTATAAAGAATAAAAATAATGTGAGAAAATTCTATGAATAGCTACATAAAATTTTCCCTTATTTTGATATGAAGTTACTGGAACCTCTCCTATATTAAAGATTTTTTGAAGAAAATAATAATTTTTCACTCTAAAAATTAAGAGCTAATTCATCACTTAGTGCTAAAGTAACAAAGAATGAATTACCAGTGATTAAATATGGGAAGCCCTCGTCTGAGGGACATTCGCAAAGAGTTGCTGGTTAATGAGAGAATGCCAACATCATGAGGTACGATTGCTCTTACTTCATTACTAACATGAATTTGAAAGGAGGTATACCTTTGAAGTTCTGCAGTTGAATATGAAGTAATATGGCCCTGAAAGCATTTAAAAACCAACTATCTGTAATTACATGTTAAGTTAATACAAAATGAATTCAATTACACAGATAAAGCTATTAGAACCATTTTTAAAAGATACCTAAGTTACATACTTTAAAGTTTAAAGATAACATTCTCTAACAAAATTAACATATGCATAACACATAGAATGTACACTGCTGGCTACACAAATTGCACAACACTAAAAAAGGTAAGAGATATCACAAAATTTATTTTGTAAATAACATGTTGACAAAGTAATCAAATGATTAAATTTAGAGATTTCTGTGAAGTGTGGTTTCTGTCAAAATCAGTAACCAGAGTAACCACCATTGGAGAT
Organism: Latrodectus geometricus; assembly: GCA_026290005.1. Taxonomy (NCBI): domain Eukaryota; kingdom Metazoa; phylum Arthropoda; class Arachnida; order Araneae; family Theridiidae; genus Latrodectus; species Latrodectus geometricus. The sequence continues at coordinate 206,837 of JAPDSC010059335.1, forward strand.
CACCTCTGCCACATGCCTTTGCATTGATTCAAAGAGACATTGGATATGTTCTTGGGGTACAGCAGACCAAAAAGCTTTCACAGGTTGCCAAAGTTGATCTGGTGCAACATAATCTAAGACAATCATTCAGCAACCATGGACCATATATTTTCTATTGACAAAAGATTTGGAGAGCAAGCCGGCCAGGGAACTATGACCCTTGGACAATGTGCACATGTGGTGGCCCATTATCCTGTTGAAATAGGTCTGTGGGAAAGCTCTGAAGGAAGGACAACTGGCTCCAACACCTCGAAGATGTAGCACTGTCTATTTAAAGTACCGGCATAGGGTACTAGAAGAGTTCAAGAGTGGTATCCAATACAGTCCTATACCATAATACCCGGGTCAGGACCAGTGTGGCGGTGGATAACACAGCTATTCAACATCCTCTCTCACCAGTGTTATCAAACTCGAATGTGACCATCGTGGTGTTGCAGACAGAAGCATGACTTGTCAGTAAAGACATTTCATACCATTCTGCCATCCACAGCCTTCTTTCATTGTACCATTGATGGCGGAGATGTCTGTGGTTCTGCATCAAGAGTAGATGAAGCGATAGACATCTTGCGAACAAACCACTCTGCTGTAAACACCGTCAAATGGTATGTGCAGACTCAAGATCGTGTGTTACAGACTAAATGTGCTGTGCTATGGTTTATGATGTGGCTGAGTAATCCATCACTGCTATATGCACAATTTGTCAGTCATCATGTGAAGTGGTGCACTGAGGTGGATGCAATTGAACATGTCAGCTCATCTTACCTTTGCCCAACATGACTACCAATTTATCTGAAAGACAATCAACCTCGGTAGGCCCCTATCATTCATCTGTTGAACTCGGATACTTGATCAGAAAGTGATTGCTGTTTTCTACGAGGTTACAATTTGTCTTTTCTTAAATAAATCACAAGAAAAACCCAATTGCCAAGTTTGAAATTATCAAAATCTTTAAGCCTTAAATAGAGTTTTGAAGTGGCATCACAGAGGCACATGGCTAGCATCGGTGCTGAAATTCTAATCATTTGCCTATTTCTCCTCTGCTAATGCATTTTTAAATTTCATGTTATCTGCATGCTTAATTTAGGGTGTTGTATTTACAGTGGCCAGCAATGCATATATTATATATATATATATATATATATATATATATATATATATATATATCCTGTAATATATAATAATTCATAAAATTCTGTTTTAGAAAAAATCTTTGAGTTTTTAGAAGAGTTCAGAATTATTGTAACTGAATGAAAGATTTTGAAATTGTATTGATTATTTTGATCATATTAAAAATAGAAAAGTTTCTCTTTTAATTTACAATGAAACAAACAAAATTACTTTCTCTTATGGAACACACAAGTACGTATTAAATGTGGATTTTTAGTGAACAAAAACATACCATTAATGATCACATTTGAAAGATGTGAGAGATATCAGTAATAATTAATAATAAAATAAAAATGAATATAATAATTTTTTCTTATCACTACTAAAAAGTCTAAAGCATACAAGCACAATAAATGATAAAAGGTGTACAAGTGCCAAACATCATAGTAATTCATTATGTAAAGCCATTCATTATGTAAAAGATTGGTTATATATGCTAATCTTTGTAAGGGAAATTAAATCCTTTGTCTCTGTTTAGTATTACTAGTAAATGCAGAAAATTGATTTAATTTTCTACTAACAATAAAGAGTTTAAACTCTAATTTCTAATAACAAGTTCAAGTGCCAAAATAAAAAAGCAGAGACAATAATGCATCTCCTTGTTGACTACTGGCATTGACATTAACAATCTTTAAGAAGTCATTTTGAATCAGAATGATGCCCTAATATCACTCAGAGTAATTTTCATTAGTTTAACTAATTTGATTGCTATCATTAACTCAAGCTAAATTTCAATCCTTTTGGACCTATCGACATTATCAAATGCTTGTCTAAAATCCACAAAAAATGAAATGCATAAATATAACATTCACATCATTTTGTAACTATGTTTCTAACCATATTGTTTAGTTGACAAATAGCAGTTTAATGTAAAACCATATTATTCATCACTCAAATTTTTTCACTATTAATAGAAGTTTCTTATATCATTTTCCTTAGTTTTGGGTGGGGGGGAAAGTTGCATGCATTTTTAAAAATAAAATTATTAATTTTTAACTGAAAGAAATGGATTACTTTCAAACTGTATGTTGGATACATTTTTTTTCACATTGTATGTGTTTTGTGTTTATCTTTTGATCATCATTCTTTCAGTTTTTGCCAAAAGATGAGCTCAATTAGTATTTTACCCATATTGTTAAGACAAGTAATTAAATACAAATTACCCCTTGGTTACCCATCCATAGAAGCTCTTCAAAATTGTCAAAGGAAAGGGTAGACACTCCAAAGTGAGTTCCACCATCAACCAAAACACTCTGCAGAAGACTATACTCTTGGCCTAAGACCTTCATGCCATCACAGAAGCCATTAGAATATTCCAATTGGCCTCTGTCCAGACTTGAAAAATCTTGCACATGGTAAGACATATCTAAGTAAAAATTAATATACAAATGTATAATCCATATGTAAGCAAAAATTAAAGATCAAGGAATTTTAAAAGAAAATTAAGTTTAGAAACAAATGTTAAACCTTGTTTTAACTTCTGTAAGAGTTTAGTTTTTTAATATTAAAGTTAGAAAAACACTCTGGAGGAAATAAAAAAAAAATAATTATTCCTACTGTAAAAACTGACAAACCACTTCTTTTCCAACTGTGAGGATATATTATTTCTCTTTCAATCAAACATTCTTTAAAAAAATGTTTTTTACAGTATTTTTACAAAACTTCTAGTAGTATACTGTTAATAGCAGTTGAATTAGATCTTTCTAATATTTGTTGATTAGAAATGAAAATACCACATTGATTTCAATATCAATCATTACAATACTTGATTGAATTTACAGAATATGCTTAAAAATAATTATTGGTTAATTAAAAATTAACGGTTTCCCACATTATTTTGTTTGCCTACAGATATTAGTATTTTCATATTTCAGTGTGTAAGTAGTTATATGGCAGATATTACTTAATGATTTTAATGCCGGATATTTAAATGATAGCAGATAAATGTTATAAAGTAGGTTATAATTATTGTTTTTAAAAAAACAAGAGCTAACTTTTACAATTACTTTAAGCATATTAACATTCAGAAAATCAGGAACTAAATTATTTCACAGATTTCTTAAAACATCAATCTCAAATCATACCTAATATCACATAACAAAAATATTAAAAATTGTGGAAACTGCCATTGAACAAATAGTAATAAAAATATGCTTGAAAATGATTAAATTCCAAGCAACAAAAGAAATACAAATATATTTTAAAAAATACTTTTATTAATATTATTTCATTTCTATATTTATTTGCTTATGATTAGACTGATTAAATTCGTTAATCTGCGCTTTAGGTCCCCTACTCTGCCAACTTGGCAATAAATGCACCAAGCGTGATAAACCAGACGTTTTTATACCTTATGAACTCTTTATGGCAACCTCTGGAGGAAATAATTTGCGCTTTTTCGCACATGCTCATTAATTAATTTTTTCTTTTAGCATTTTCATTGGTTGTTAATTAGTTTCAGTTTGAAAAATCAGTCATTTTCATTGGTTGCTAATTTGCTTAAAACGGTTAAAAATCGTATTCCATTATCACCATGGCAACAGCTTTTTTGAAAACCTGCCAAGTACGGGACACACAGCACACTTTCGCCAAGTTGGCAGAGTATGGGACCTAAAGCGCATTTTCACCATTAAATTTAAATGTTTGCTTTTTCCATAAATTCAAAGAATAGAACATAAAAGTGAAGAAAAGTCATTTTCTTCATCACAAAATGATGAATAACATGCAGAGATTCAATTATTTGAAATATAATTCATATAACACATGCCAACATTTTTGCTACATAAATACAAACAATATACTACACAGCAAACTCCTTAATTTAAAGTTTAGTGGAAGATAAGCCCAAATATTGAAGATTAAAAATTATCGAGTAAGACTTATTCATTAAAGAAGAGTCAGATATTTTTTGGATGAGTGGTTCAAAGATTCCAGAACCAGAGATTTATTATGAAATAATTTGAAAAGGAAATACCACAATTGAATAGACCAATGGTTGAAGACAGTGCACTAAGCTCTGATAGTATACAGCTTTTATTTATTTTTTTGAAGCTTTTATAGAAACCCATGTCTAAAAATATAACATATTTTAGATCTCTAGCCTTTTTTAATATTTAAAAAAAGGTTTTATTTTCTATGAAATCTGAATAATTTAATAATGAGAATCTTATCATAATAATTGCCAACCTTTCTCTTTAGGTTTGTCACTCAATGATTATATTTTGCATATTTTATGCGCAAAAAATAATCATTGAGTGAGAGTATTGAGAGATCATAATCATGAGAGCTATAATTTAAAGTGGCATTCAAACTTTAAGTAGGATATGAACTTACAAACAACTAAGCCAAAGGCAAGAGAACTAACTATTTGGCAGACAGCTCAGCCCAGTCATTTATAACCACCTTCAAGCTAATTTTCAGAAAGCATTTAAAACATAAATTATTTTCAGAATGAATTTATTATGTTTAAAATATTTTCCATTTCCGTTTGAAATGACTTAATATTAATATAACACATAGATTACAAGTAATAGGTAGAAGCACGATTCCTCCTAAAGTACAACATGAAGTTATTCAGATAAATTGTTAATTGCTCTTCTGCAAATACAAACACTTGTAATTTAATTTTAGAAATAATTAAATTCATTATGATTTGTTTCAATGTGAGACAAGACCCCCAACCACTGTTATTCACACAAAAAACTGTTCTTGTGAAATAGTTTTATAATTAAATTTTGCTTTTCATCAGTAACTCCTTCTTTACTGTCTCTAATGATTTCACTTCATATAACTGTACTTTTTTATTTCCATGGCTACTGAAAAAAAATACTAAAATCAAAGCAGTATTACTCTTTTGCAATTTATAGATTTCATATCTCTATAACTGCCCTTAGCATTGTACTAAAAAGCTGAAGTTCTAACAAACTCCTATTGCTGAAAAAAAAAACTAAACAGAATTTTCTTATCACCTTGATTAGTTAAAAAGTGTCAAAAAATGTATATGTTTAAGCTGCAAAATGATTATTATAACACCATTCACAGTTCATCAAGTATTTTTCATTTTACTATTTTTGATGGTATCTTTTATATAATTCAACAATTCAATGCTATTGCTATTTTGAATGTCCTATGCTATTGGCATTAGTCAGCATTTTATTGTGTGTGCGAACTTAGATGTTTCTTAAACATGAGTTGGCAACTTGTTGCAAGAGCTGTGGAAATCAAGAAATACCTATAGAACTAATATGTTTGACAATGTAACAAATTTCTCATATTCCTCTGAGAAAAAATCATTTTTGAATAACACTCAGAAAAGAACTTGGTTTGTTTCATAAAGAAAAATAAAGTTCTAAAACTTAAAAAATCACAAGATAATATAATTCCAGTTATTTAGAATGGTAGTCTTTCTTCACATTTAAATCTCCAACATGCAGCAAAACTTCAATTGAAGTCATTTGTTTATTCCCTAGTTTGTACATGCTATGAATATCACATGATTTGGAAGTATATAATTCTCTAAAAAATGATTATTATAAAGTACTTGGTTATTTTTTCTTAGTAGATCATTGTTATTTGTTGTCAACATATTTCATGAAGTATAAAACTTTTCATTTTCTTAAATACAAAATTCCAGGTAATTAATCTTAAAAACACAGTGAAAAAAAATAAAAACTTTTTTAAACATTTAATTAATAAAATAGCTGCAGAATAAAGGTAAAAACCAAGTAATACCATTAAATATTTTAGAACTTCATATACGTATTATAAACAATCAAGATTACTGCAAACTCTTCGCACCGCCACGAAAAAAGTCATTATACCGAAATTGTCTGGTTCTTTATTTAAATCTTAAAAAATGTAATTTTAAGTTTTCTACAATACTAAGACACTTCATGTGTTGATAATTATCAACACATAAGTCTTTATATATCTTTGAATATCGTACAAAATTTACCATTTTACAGAAAAATTATAGAACTTTATTTTAAATATCAAAGATAACGAATAGTTATAGGGAATGACAGTTCGACAAAACTTACTGAAAAAGGTAAATTTTTCTTGTTATAACTCCCTATATTTTTACTTGACTACTTGCATTCAATTAATAAAACTACAGATTACTACAAATTTTATTTTAAAAAAATGTATTTCTACTTAAATGTTTAAAAACATTTCCATCTCAGGGCCATGAAAATTTAATTTAACAACTGCAAATTAGATTTACCGAATTAATATTGAGGATACTTTATAATTAAATTAACAGAACATAAGCATTAGTAAAATTTACAAAATCTAATGTTACAAAATGATTTTTTTCACATGAATCCTTAACTCAAACCAACCGCGGACATCACTTCAAAAGAAATTCAAACATTTAGGAAATAAAAAACCGTGATTGTTGACAGAAAAGTAGAATAACCATGAATTTTTAGATGCCATTTTTCGAAATGAAATCTTGTTCTATTTTGTGACACCAGGTAACGCTAAGATCTTCATACTTAATAACAAAAATTTATAATTTTATGAACAAATGTGAAAATTTTTTTATTTAAATATTGATGAATCCATCCAATAAACAAATAAAATTATTAATTAAAATATACATTCATTAAGAAAAGATATGATAATCTTCCGATTTTCGCGGAAGAGTCTATTTCTATCAGATGTCCTGAATTTCGTCAGTAAGTCTTAACAAATGTTTGGGTCTTTGGTAAGGAAGAATCTTTAATCTTAACAAATATAATATGTATGTGAATGTTTTAGTTTAACAGCATTTTGTTCGTACTGTTATTCAAAAATAGACTTTTTCTGAGATCAATGAGAAAGCTAATTTAATAAACCTAAATTATTTTCAAAAATTCAAGGAAAAAGACTGTAATGTGATCACATATACTCAATTTACCTAAATTAATTAATTTAAAAGTACATTTAATTTAAATATAAGAAGGGTAAGATTTTTAATTTAAATTTAGTACCTTTTCGTAAATAAATCCACATTAAGTATTGATACAAATCATAAACTGTCACAGTTTTCTCAAATGTTTCGTAAAACATATGCTTATTTCATTGAGTAAAGCATTTTTCTTTGTCAATTTAATTTTTATCTTTTGTGTCCTATAAACATCTTTGATCTACATAATATAATAAATTAATAAAAGCTCTAAAATTTGATAAATAGATTAATTTTTATATTAATTTAATTATAATTTATTATAATTTTTATTTAATTATAATAATTATTAATTTTTTAATAAAAGATAATATTTCATATTCCTAAAGCTATTTTCAAGACCTTTCTGCAAAGATTTATCGTAAATTAATTTTCATCATAAAAATATTTGATAAAGTTAATCGCAAGCATTATTTCCATGGAAGGGGGGAAAAAAAGAGAGAGAGAGAGAAGAAAGTGAATAATTTGCTTTGTCAGTGATGCTTTGCCAGATATTTCAAGCTTTCTTGAATTCAAAAAATATCGCTTGAAATACCTATTTTGTTTTCTAATGTCAATCTTTCGCCACCGTCAGTTATTCTCCGAAATTGCTCTCATCTGGGCTTACTTTCCAATAAAATATCGCGTTCTAAAAAGTGTTATTAAATAACGTTTTATTAAAGTTTTAAGAAAAGTTAAGAAATTAAAGTTCTAAGAAATCCCTTCACATTCGAATCTCGGAAATTCCGATTGGTTCGAAAAGGAGCTTTCGAGTGGATGAAGATTCTTTAATAAACACTTGTTCTTTTTGCTCCTCACTCCCTCAAAAAACAATTGTTTTTTGAGGAAGGGAGAAGTAGTGAGAATTTTAATGAATTTTTATACACCGAAAATCTTGGAATTTTTTTTTATTTTTATATTTTTTATTCGATTGCTTAGGAATTTGCTGCTTCATTTTACGGACATAGCATTTAATTCTAGACTGATTTTTATATACTTATTTGCAAATTATTTTTATTTACTAACTTTTTTTTAACGGCTGCTTATAAAATTTGCTGTGATTTAAACTTTTCTTCAGCCAATTGATTTTTCTTAATTAAAAAATCTTAAGCAACGTTTCTGAAAACAAAATTCTTATTTGTTGTATTATTTCCTTCTCAATGATCTTTGCTGATTATTATTACATTCATAGTTACTTTAATATATAAAATATGCCCAAATTTGAATTATTTTAAATAACACATAAGTAAATTTCTCACAATATGAACATATATACATCATGATTTCAGTTATAAACACTGCAACAGTATTTGAAATTGATTATACAAACTATAACCGATTTCAAATGCTTTTGCAGTTTTCCTTTAGGCAGGCCGCAAATTCGTAGATGATCGCATGAGACGTGTATCGCGAGACAAGCCGAAGATCTCGCGAGATTCACATGAGGCGAAATGACGTCACAAAAATCTTACCTACGTCAAAAAATGGGCGGAGCGCGAGACAAATCTGGATATCGAGCTGGTTTAAAATATCTGGCAACTTTCCGCGAGACAAAGCTAATTTCTGTTTCCACAAGAAAAATATACCACGTTGATATCGAGAGTACAAGTTATTACAAGTTTACATTTGAAGAGAAGGAGTTAATTATAAATCTTTATAGAGGTAATAATATTTTTTTTATTATTGCAATCGGAAATGGAACCGGAATGTAAACAATGAGAATGTAAACAAACTCTCATTGGTTTACGTCAGATTACAACGTCATAGCTACGTCACACTAAGACTTCCATAAGACGGCGTTTGTATACCTACGGTCTCCATCGGACGGTGTCTTCCATCGGATGGTCTACCGAGTTTGCGGCCTGCCTTACGCAAAGAATTACTGTTGAATATCTGACTTATGCACGAATACACCCTAAAATATATCCTCATAGAAAAAGTATTTCTCTAATTAATTAGAGACACATTGTAAAATTGAATCCAAATTTTTTAATTTTACCATCTTATCAACTTATAAATATAACATTAATTAAAATCCATGGACATCATTTATAATTATTTAAGGTAATATCAGTACCGAACCCACAATTTTCAAGTCGTGATCAACACAACACAAGTACGTCTACTGGACGTCCACTGGATGCTATTTTGATTATCCATCGTGGTCCAGTAGCCATCCATTAGACATCTAATGGATGTCCACGGATATATTCAGATACAGACAGTGCAAGATATATTTTATGAGAAATTTACGTGTGATTCACTTGTCATGAGACCTGGGGGAAAGCTCAGAAAAGTGCGTTATGTGCTCATGCTGACACAGACCGCAGAAAAGGCTTTCTTTTCCCCCATACACTGCTATTTTAAATTAAAACAACTGTGACTGCATTTGTATAAAGTGTGATTAAGGGTATTTATTTTATATTATAAATTTTTGAAGAAAAATCGCATAATTTCTATTTTTCCTCATGAAACTTGGGACTTTGAATATGTTTGCTTTTCAAAATTCAAAAAAATGGCAAGGTCTCTATAAATATCTCGTCTGTACTTAAATCATCAGTTTAGTATAGAATACATGGTTAAAAGTATTCCAAGCATTCATTTCATTTTAAAAAGTAAATTGTTGGTGGAAAATAACTATATAAATTTTTCATTTGTATTAAAATATTTGATGCCTTTAAAATTTTTTATTTGTATTAAAGTTATTTGATACGCTGTTTTAAATCTATGTAACTGATTTATTTTACTATAAAAAATATTTTAACTAGACATCTCTAGTTCAACTTATACGTGAGAAATGCTGTATTTTTGTTTTATTATGTGTGTCATAAGAAACCTGTTTATTAAGAAATCTTAATAGAGCTCATATGTATGCATGACAGATGTAATCTGTCTGAAATCTGTCTCATCTTAGATACAGAAACACGGTTTTTTTTTTTTTTTTTTTTTAAATTTGCGCGATTAGAAAAATTTTAAACTAAATATTTGTCTTTGTTAAAATAAAGTGGCTCATTCTGTATAAAAAGTAAACTTAAAGGTACATTGTAATAAGTACATTTAAATAGAAAATTGTGTCCGAAAAACCTACTGCATTGGCCAGGAAAGCTGAAGAAAGTGCCGTCAAAGAGAAATCTCTTAAGAATTTCCCATAGAAGGCTCGTTTTTGAACTAATTCAAGACAAGGTTCTTTGAAATTTAACGTCCGATAAATTTAAAAAAAGAAAAGATTTTAAAATCACACGTATAGAATTTAGTACACCGTTAAACCTATTGCAAGATAAAAAGTAATTAAATACGAAACTCACGTCTTTATGTATTCCAAGTTTTATTATAAAAAGAAAGAGGAAAATACCACTTTATCGCTTAATTTCAGAAGGGTCATGTATTTCCTACAAGAAGACTACAAGAGCGATTAAGAAAATATTTTACTTCGTAAATATCAAACTATTAAAAATTGTTGGGTACATTTAGTTTATAATGATCCCCTTAAGCTATTCATTTTACTCTGTAAAATTATTTTTTGGGGGAAAACGTAATAACCTCTAAGTCTTTTTTGACAAAATATTTGGAGATTAATACATTTTTATTTGAAATTTTTAGTTACATTTTTAGGGAGTATTTTTCAACTTGATATCTCTGTACATTCCCTAACAGCATTCCCACATGTATTTCCCTAACAGATGAAAAGATTAAACCAAACTTAGAATCCTTTTAAAGCAAACTCAATATAAACTTCAAGACATATCTATACAACAGCATTTCTCAATTGTTTTTAGGCAATCAATGGTAATTCTTTTAAAGGTTATCTTAGTTTTTTATGTACACATTATAGAGATTCTTTTTTAAACCACAGTTCTGAAATGTTATCTTAGTTGAACCTAAAGATGTTAAAATAGAACCCCAAAATGATAAGAAACTTCCTGATTTTTTTGTTAAGGTTCTTTGCTAGTTTTATTACATTTTGCAATTTTAATTTGTGTATTAATCTGGTGTAAATCATAATTAATAAATGTATTTATAACTACCTGCCGAGTAGCGTTTCTTTCTTTTTATTACCCAATTGTAATTTTAAAACTTGGCTGAACTTCAAATAAACTTCTTTATCGATATACAATGATTTTACGAAAAAATATATAACGCAGCATCTTTCGAAGATTATGAGTCTTGTTTTATAGAAATGAAAACTATAGAATTATTTAATTAGAAATGTAAAACAAAAACTGAATTCACAGATATAGCCCATAAAAAAGCATTTTCTTGATGAAAGATACTATGGGTGCAGGTTTATCGTTTATTAAATAATATCAAGGCACACCATATATTGAAACTAAACTAAATTTTATTACTAAATTTTAAGAAATGCCAAAATGTCGCGAATACAAAATCTCTGAGAGAGAACTGGTTTCTGACCTCATTCGCTCACATCGTCGGGGAAAACGTGAACTGCTCTGTTGTTCCTTGTGCGCTATTATTCCTAGGAGATTGGTGTTGCCAATGTTCAGATAAAAAGTTTTTCTAGCTGCTGCTGCCAACTTCCGAGCAGAAGTGTATCACCACAATATTAAAAAAATGTAATCTATACAAGAGTAAAAGAAAAATAATTCATGAGATATTTCAAATCCTTTTTTCAGCAGAAAGGAATTCCTAAATTAATTTTTTCTGTCTAAATATATTGCTCTTTAGTGGAAATCAGTTTCAATAACATTCAGTTCACTCTTCATATTTTCAAACTCTGAAATTGTCAGATCTCAAGCCAAGAAAATAGGATTTGATATCATTAAAAAAAACCAAAGTAATGGAGAATTAACAACTGCAATATATAAGAACAGTATCTAAAGTATTAAAATGTAAACTTTTTAATTTTTTAACAAAATAAATAATAAAGCAACAAACCAAAAAGATTTTTGAAATTAGAAAAAGTTTTCAATAAGATCAATATGAATTATTTAGAATGCAAAAGAAAATAAGTAGGGGAATTAAAAATGAATACCTCAAAAAATTTAAGACAAAACTTGTATTAAAAAAAATCAAGAACGGAATAAAAGAAAAAACATATTTTTTCACTAGGATAAAAGGGACAAGGAAATTCATTTAGAATTCATTTGAGTAGAGCTGTTAAGAATAAGTAAACAAATGAGTTTTGGAAAGAGTCATACTAAGCTTAGTAATGAGATGCTTGAATGGCATACTCTTAGATTCTGTCGGTAAATTAACAATATAAATATTACGATAAACAATTAATCAGAAAAAAGATATGAATAAAAATAAATCTTTTGAAGAATATGTTTCTGAAATATAGCATTATATTTATTATTTCAATTATTTCATTTCTTGTAAAAAAGACTTATTTTGAGAAAAAAAATTAAGGAATAGAAAAGATTGTGTGTAATTATAATTCTACATTTCATATTTATTTTTAATACTTTTTACTATCAAAATTTTGATTTTTCAGAAAGCCAAAATTCTATTTCATAATATAGTGTAAATTCAAAGAATCATTACAGCTTTTGAGTTATATAAAGAAGTTAGGGCATTGCTTAAAAAACAGAAATCTCATACGATTAATACCGCATTCCCTATGGTAACGTGTTTGAAAAGACAATATAGAAATATGATTCAAAAATAATTGAGAACATTATATTAGAATACCAAATGTATAAAAAAAAGTAGAAAGGTAATAAAAATAAGTGTACTCATTTATATACTCTTTTGATGTTTTATTAGCAGCTGCAACGTATAGCTAAGACTCATAAAAATAGATGAATAAAAAATGGCTTTTTTTTTTACCAAGTATTACAGAATGTTCTTTTAGTCAAATACGAACAACGGTTATAAAAAAAAAAACTGGAATTATTTATTACAAATAAAATGATTGAATTAATAATTGTGTAAATAATTTCACACTATTCAGTTAATTAAATATCTGAATATTTTATAAATCCAAATTCTATTGCGAACCAGTAATTGCATGAATTATTTTTAATACATTTCAGAAGTGATTTTATAAGAATTAGTATTACATTTATTATTATTGGAAATGAAAAATATGTATATATTATTTTGTTTTCTTATGCCTTGTTATTTTTATAATACAAAATTCACTAATCCTTCAGACTTAATAATTTTATCAAGCTTGTCAATTAGTAATCCTAGTTTGATAAACAACAACATACTGGAGAAATTCAAGTTAAACTCTAATTGCCAGAAAATCAAAGTTTTAAGATAAAAAAAAATGATTCATGACTATAAACTTAAAATTAAATGAAGAGCTGTTAATTAAAATGAAATAAAATTGAATAGTTAAAGAATATATTTATTGATGAATTTACAGTTAAAATTCACCAAATTGTAGCGAGTTTCTTTTTTTTAGTATGAAATATAATCATAAAACAAATGATGTGAAACATTCAAAAAAGCTCTTCAGCCAAGCTGCGTTGAGCAGTTCGATGCTGTTCTTTTAGAGCAACAAAAAAGTGCCTGTGGAACAACTTGAATATTTTAATCGGGAGCGAGAGAGGACACACAAGTCCATAATAAACTTCTTAAGAAAGGACTCCTGTGTTATCTTGAAAGACGAATAATTCTTTCACGACAGAAAACAAATAATTGAACCAAAAAAGTTGTCTTTAAATAATAAGGATGCAATTCAACTTTGTTTAAGCATTCAATTTTTGTTTGCAGTCAACTAGAGACAACATTCCTTATTTGAATTTTCCTTTTACTTGGCATATAATCAAATAAAGTAATATCTCTTGCATATTACTCCATTAATAAACACCACATCATTATTTTAATATATAAGTTACATGACATTTAATGATAATATGATACTATAATTTAATAAAATTAATTAATAATTAGTAAATATTTATATTTAATTAAATATAAATTAAAAACGCCCGCAATTTCATTTTACATCAGATGAATTTAAAATATTAAATTGCTGTTTGAAATTAACCTTTTATTTAATTTTATATTTAATAATGAACATTAAAAAATATCTAGATTTTTCACAAAGAGTTTAACAATGATATATTTAAGTTTTCTTTCATTTTTAATAGTGGAACTTGAATTTTGTGGTATGAAAAATCAAAACGCTTAGAATCTCTAGATTAATTTCCAAATCCAGTATTTAAACATATTATAAGACGGTTGCTATTTATATTTCTCTCCTAACATTGAAAAAGCATGTATTTATAACATTTTATTGTTTTTCAAAACATCTTCCATGAGATAAATTCACTTTTGCATGCATTTGAACTAATTTTCGAAGACTTTAATTCACTTCAGTTTAGATACCTCCAAAATATGCATCTTGAATGCTTTAACATCTTCAGATGACGAAAATTAATTTATTTTTGATGGGAGTCCATAAAAAAGTCATCAGTGGGTGTCAAATTAGGATGCTCAAACCTATGCTTTGGTCGGCCGAAAATTCCTTTGTTGAGACGATCAATAATAATTTGCCTTTTCTTCTGTTTTCTCCAATGACTCCTAGCAAACAAATTGTCATGTCAGCCCGTGATACCGAAACAAGCACCTCACTTCTTTTATTAACAACGCTCCTCTTAGAAGACCCAGAGAGTCGATTGCTCATACGCAGGGATATAAAATTCATCATCTGAGCAGATATTATACACAGTCCTTGTACTTTTTTAAACATATTAATTGCCCCAATCAACATGAGCTTCCTTTTCAAAGTTTGCCAGATTATGTGAGATCCAACGTGAAGAAATCTTTTTTCTTTTTATTTATTTTTTTGAAGGTTATATGATATATTATTGATGCTTTTCATACTAATACTGAAAGTTGATTCAGTCTTATAATATGTCATGTGATGGTTCTATTTTTCTAGTTCACGCACAGTATTGAAATTTTCTGGCTCAACATCTAATTTTGGATAATTTTCACAGATTTTGTCCTGGAATGAATGATAGAATTTATTAAACTTGTTTCTCACAGCGCTCTACCCTAAGCACTTATGTCAAGAAATGAGTTCATTGAAGCATTCTTGTATTGATAATTCAAGTTGAAAGTCATGAAAAATGACTGAACGAAAATGTCCACAATGATTTCAAAAAGCTGGTTTCCAATTTTATACTGAAATATTTCAATTTAATAAAAGCTCATTTATGCTTACTATTATAGAAAAATTAAAAGTGAAATAAGAGATTTGTGAAGCAGAAAATCAATCATAAAATATATAAAGCAGCCACAAAAAACATTCATATTCTATCTTTATTTCTTAAGCAATATAAATGCTGAATTCATAGGAAACCTAATTTTTTCATGTTTATTTTTTATTCAATAAGTAAATCGCAACTTGATTGAAGTAAAACTTAAGAAAAAGCTTCTCGTGTTGTTTTTCTTATTTTGACTATGAGCGTTGAATTAAATAAGAATGTGTTAAATAAAAAATAAACTGAAACCAAACAGCTTTTGCAGCAAATTTTTATAGTCAAAATCAAATTTTCAATGATAAATTCTTCTATTATATATTCTTCATATAATTTGTTTGATTTTTAAAGGCCAGTTTGGTAAAAAATAAATTTAAGACACATCTCTTTCTCTATTTCAGAATTTAGCTTTAATTTTTAAGACATTTTAATGTTTGTGGATATAAACATTTAATCTAAAAATGAAAGTATTAGTAATTCATTAGATTTTAATAATGTCAGATTAAAAACATTAAAGAATATAATACCTGTGAGACAGCACAGAGACGAGAGGAATAAGTAGGAACAAATCTAAGAAGTAAGGGAGGAAACATCATAGAGATTGGATTCAAACTTTTCATCATACGCAAGTCATATACCTTCAGAAATCTTTCAACTGATAATTCTCCATGCCTAAGACAAAAATATCAAATTGATATTAACCAATACCTTAAGGAAAAATGTTCCAGTAAATTGTAAAAAGAAAAAAAAAATATATATTAGGTTAGGGAAAAAGAAATCCATTATTTTTACGTAAACTTTTTGTAACTTCTTTCAGATTCGCTTTGTAAAAAGGTTTAAAACAGTTTTCATGTAGATTTTTAGGTCTTGTGCGAAGGTACGACTGCTGACATGCTGTCAAGTTTGATAATTTTTGATATTTTATAGACATTCTCGACGATGTTGTATCCATGCGAGGCGCATCTTTAGCATCCAAATACCGAAACGGAATCGACGAAACCAAAATTGTGCGTAATTGGTTGTTACAGTCATATATAGGACGATAAACACCTTTCACAATTTTAGCCACCTGGTTAGCATTTTCGCCATTATAAAAGAAAAACTAAAATGTATCGAATTTTCTGTTTGTTGTCTTCCATTTTTAAAACCTAGTACTCATAACTGAGTTAATCAAACAAAAAACCGCAAGAGAATATTTTATTGTCAAATGTTATCTTTCCAATGAGCATAAATTTGAAATTGTTTGATAGATACCTGGCGAGATATCGATCACTACAGACGTCTATCGAAAAAATAATGAATTACTTTTTCCCCAACCTAATATATGCTTTTTAAAATTAACAATATTTTAAAAGTTACAAAAATTTGCACTAAAATTTACAGTGTGTATTGCAAAAAATAAAAAATACATTCAAAACTATGTGAAAAAAATCTGAATGAATCAATATTTCGAAAACAATTTATAAAGTTGTTTTAAAAATAATTTCTCCTACAAAAAATGAATTTAACCCATGTTTTTCATTTATCTTAAAGAATTATATAGTTTGATCTTAATCAATTTGCTCACATCTTTCAGCCATATTCTTCATTCTTTTACTGCTGAATATTTAATTTAGCATCACTATTTTTTTACAAATCATTTTTAGTTTAGGTATAGAATACCAATAAAAATTCAAACTTTAACGCGATCTATGGTAACATTAAATCTTTTGCTGAAATCCTTTTTTCAATGGGTTGAAATTTGCTTTTTCTATAATTTAAACTAAATTGTAAATTTGTTTTATTGAATTCATATAGACAGTGAAATACTTGAAAAAATTTCAATTTCAAAATCTTAACAACTAATTAATTTGTTCGTAAGGCTAATATATATATGCTTTACAAACTATATTCGATTTCGTCCTTTTAAATCTAAATAATCATTTTGTATGTCATACGTATCTCCAATTCAAATTAATATTATAACAGAACTTAAACATTCCTTAATTTCTGTTTTTTAACTAATTATTTTTTTTAAATTTCATTAGATGGCATGTAATTTCGATACTAATTTAAAAATATGTTGCAAGAAATCCCTAAAACTTCTATTTTTATCGATGGATTGTGAAATTTAATTTATAGGTTTTATTCAGATTAAGAAAATATTTAATTCAATTACCCTCTCTCTGTTTTTTTGATATGCACCCATTCAATGAACAGAAATCAACGATAAAGAAATTCATGGGTCTCAACATTGTAAATGTAATTTCAAATTTAATTTTTAAGACATTTATGACAGTTAAAATTAGGAAAATAATTAAACTATTTTTAGCGTAGGAGAATAACTTAACAATTAAGAAATGAAATATCAGCTCTAATGTATTGAATATCAAATGAATGCATATCAGTAATATTCCTCCTACACCAGAGAGTGCATTTTCGTTGAGTACATTATAATTTACATTTTTTATTAGGATTTGCACCTATGCGAGAAAATAAATCTAAAATTAATTCGAGCTTAATTTATATCCTATTTAATGTTATTTCCGATTATATGTTTTTAAAGTAAGAATGCAGCTATGGATTGCATAAGTGTGTTTGTTTCAACGAAATGATTCTTATTCATAAAATAAAAATGACTCCATAAATACCGTTTCCAAATGTTTGAGAAAGAATTTAGATTTATGAGACAAGTGAAATCTAATTGGTATCAGAAGTCTCCATTACCTTTCAGAAGTTAAAACATTGATTTACAATTTTCTATGAAAATAACATCCTATCTAAAAGATATTGGTATTAAAAAATACGATATCTAGAGGAATAAAAAAATGATTAATTTGCATAGATGAAAAACTAGAAAAATAACTTTTATGACGTAATTTAAACATTTATTTAATGGAAAGAAACTGTTTGCGCAGTACCATCTGGCAATTAAATTTTTTGTAAAATGTGCTCATATATAAAATTCCGTACTTCAGCATCACTAGGACCGAAGAAAAAAATGGCTTTCTCTAAAGTAGCTGCAGCTCCGTTGCTTATAGCACTAGCGTTTGCTATTGGAAGTAAGTTTGTTGTACATTTAAAGTTTATGGTAATATTAATAATTTGAAACATTTGTTTATATAATTTGCAGATGTATTCTATTCATTTAATATCTAATGAATACAAAATGTTGATTTGCATCCCTTATTTGGATTTCATGAGTATTAATTAAATTAAATTCTTTTTTGTCTCTTTAAGTGGCAACAAAGATTAACGGAAGACTTGGCTCAGAACATGACGAGAGTCACCATTTAGAGAAAACGCTGCATTCACCAACGAATATACATACTTTCAGCGATTTAGCTAACAATTTTTAAAACCAAAGCTTACGATACGAAATTTTTTGCTCGTTTTAGACGAATAAAATAAAGAAACGGATTAAATAAATGTATAAGGAGTTGATATATCATTTATAGACATCAATTAATATTCGATTTGCTTACCATTTTTACGATTTGTCGAAGTTGTTAATTTACATTTTCACATGGATGATGTTATGCGGGTTTTCTAAGGTAGTGGATCCAAGAACTGGGCTCAACTCATCTAACTCGCCGAATATTCTCGATCAGTATTCAAGAATATTCCGACTTAGGAGTTTTCAAGAACTTGAGTTGAATAGAACTTGAGGACAAAATGATAATAAGGAAATAATGCGAACTTTCTTTCAAACTTTTTACCCTGCAGGATTCGAACTCGGGACAAACGGCTCTGACGTGTGCTGTTTTACCTTAGCTTTTAAATAGTTTTGTTTCAAATTATATCCATATTCTGAATCTTATAATTTTCGAATGTTCCCAAGTCAATTAAATATTATAATAATATTAAAAAATTTTTAGCAAGAATATGAAAGTCTGGTACATGACGCAAATTATTTGAATAAAATTTAAAATTTGGTTCTGCATTTTTGATTTGTCCCAATATTTCAATCTATATATGATGAAATATCTATCTATGATTAATTGCTGACGATTAAAGATTTGATCTCATCGTTATAATTATACTTAAGTAAGAATTTTTATTCTTTTTTTTTTTTTTTTTTTTTTTTTTTTTTTTTTTTTTTTTTTTTTTTGCTGTAAATTGAGCTAGGTACAGACAATTTTTTAATAGTCTGTGATCACAGTTCAAAAGAGATTGCCTTTAATTTTCCTCAGAGTTATCGCTTAATTTAGCTGATAAAAAAGAAAAATCACTTGCTGAAGAAATATCCAGGTCCTGTTAAAAGTAATTCCTGAAGTGAATTAAAATACCAAATTACTATTTTTTTAATTATATGAAATTATGTAACTTCTCTAAACACATAAAATGTAACCCATTAAGAAGTAGCATAAATTGTAATTTTAAATTTGGAATGTTTGAAAATAAATATAATTGTGATTTATATCTTATAATGAAGTAAAAATATTTTGGTGGCACTGAAAATTAAAAGAAACTGCTTGAGAACAATATATATAAGAATAAGATGAATTACCTACTTGAACTTTGTTGGGAATTATTGAATAAGTGCAAAACTTTCCCGAAATGTTCAATAAGTGTATTTCACTTTATGTAGAAAATTAAAAACATATACGATTAAAAAGGAAAGGCCCTTTTATGAAAAACGCTTTCATTTCATTCATGATTGTCTTTTGAAACACTTTCATTTTGAAATCGTAGGAGAAAGTTTAAATTACTTATAATCATTTATCCTAATTACAAAAATATTTTCTTTTTATATAATGTTTTCCATTGTACTAACAATTATCAAATAAACTACTTTTAAAATATATGAATGTTAAATGTCCAATTTTTTTTTTTAGTTGAATCCCGACCTGCCTTACCTCGTAAGTCAATTATAACCTTAAAAATGATTAGATATAAAGTTTCAATAATTATTTAGCTAAATACTTAATTCTAATAAAACCAAAATATTTTTAACATATTTTCAGCCGATGGTAAGTAAAAAATTTATTTTGCATGAAGCAAATTCATTCTCTTAAAAATGAAATAGTATACACAAATAGATGTGATTCAAATCTATTAGAATTGTTTAGATCAATAAGTGAATCCCTTTAAAACTTTACCGTTATAATTATTAAAATGCTGAGGAGCATCACACTTATTTTAAGAAACAAAACAGTTAAAGTATTTAAATTTTATTTCCTATTACTTTTTATATTTTTACATACACGTAGAAAATATTTAACTTAGAGATAAAAAAATTACGTAATCCATTAATAAATATATTTTTCCAAATATGTAGTCGATAGGTTGCATTGCTTTCCCCAAATAAATCTCGTTTGAAATTTATTTAAATTGAAACGCCAAATGGTACTACTTTTCCGAAATTCCTCCCTTCCTCTTTATACGATCAGCGAAATAAAACATTTCATTGACTTAGATTATTTTTTATTGATGATGCTGGAGTAAAACTTTTCTAATGATCTTAAATGGTCTTAATTTTCGATCACTACGTACAGTAAATTGTTACATCAATATTTGCATGCCTTACTGTACGCTCCATCATAACGTTAGGGGGTTAGAAATGCATGAACAACACATTCTAAAATCAATACTCCTTTTTGCTTTTCACATTCACGCTCATCCTTTATTATACATACAACAACTATTTACAGCTTCCAAACCAGGATATATGTTAGCCAGTGACAACAAAAACACAGCGCCATCTCTTGGCACTAATTATTATTACTAGGCATTGTAACACACTGGGGCTCCATGACCACGTCATAAAGAACCATAATCACAAATTATAATATACTAACACAATTATGCAAAAAAAAAAAAAACACACACACACACAAAATATAAACCAATGATACACAAATTATTACTTATAAAAATTGAAAAATTAAAACTTAAAATGAGTAAAACAAATAAATTAATTGTCATTTACAGGAAGTTTGACCAGTTTATGAATTGGCCTTTTAAATTCACCTGATGCAGTTTTTAAGCTCACTGCTCTTACTCTATTATCAGTACCCTTGTAAATCTCAATTACTCTTGCCATTTTCCATTTAAGTGGGGGCAAATTATCGTCCTTGATCAACACTAAATCGTTTACACATAAATTTTCCACTTGTTGCACCCTTGCAACTGCATAAGGTAGTCCTTAGACCAAGATTTCTAAAATGATTGTGAAATCTGAGTCACTAATTTCCACCGCTCACGAATGGGAATTTTCTTGCTTGTTATATCAGGTTCAGGAACACTTAATAATTCTGAACCAATTAGAAAATGATCCGGAGTAAGGACTGAGAAATCACTTGGGTCCTCGGAAACAGCAACTAAAGGACGAGAATTCAGCACTGCTTCGATTTCTGCTAAAATTGTAGAAAATTCTTCTTGTGAAAGAATCTGAGATCCTATAACACGTCTCATGTGAAATTTCATAGATTTAACGGCTGCCTCCCAAAGGCCTCCGAAGTGGGGAGCAGATGGCACATTCATGGTCCATTTCACACTTTCATCGGTCAAATATCTACCGACCGTTTTCTTTGCAGAAGCATTTAAATAATTTTTTGCACCGATATAATTAGTTCCACAATCACTGAAGATTTCAGGTGGTCTACCTCGCCGTCCTATGAATCTTTTTAGTGCTGCGATGCAAGAATCGGCACTCAAATCACTAACAAGCTCGAAGTGAACTGCCTTAGTACAAAAACACACGAACACGCACACATACATTTTCGATGGTTTCACACCTCTACCACGTCGATGACTTATCAAGAATGGTCCGACAAAGCCCGTACCACATTTTAGGAATGCTCTTCCGTAGATTTACTCTAGAAGATAGTAAATCTGCCATCATTTGTTCTGAAAATTCATAGCGAAATTGCGCACATGTAACACAGTTTCTGATTTCTTTCCGAATAACTGATTTTGCTCCTACAATCCAATAAACTTGCTTCATAGCAGAGTTTATTAACTGCACGCCTCCGTGCAAGTACTTCAGATGATAAAAGTTCACTAATAGTCGTGTTACTGGATGGTAATTGGGTAGAATAACAGGAAATTTCACAGTCTCTGGCAAACTGGAATTCCTCAAACGTCCGCCAACTCTAAGCAAGCCGCCACTGTCCAAAAATGGACTTAATGAAATTAAAGTGCTGTTTTTTATCACCTTAGTCTTTTCTAAATCAGTTATTTCTTTCACAAAATTAGTTCTTTGCACTCGCTTGATTATGAAATCATGCGACTTTTTCAATTCGGTTGTCTGTAAAAATGGAGTTGATATTTTATCCCCCCTGACATTATTGATAAATCGCAAACACCATGCAAAAACCCTCTGCAATTTACTCCAAACTGAAAATCTATTCCAAAGTTCTTCTTCAAACTCTAATTTAACAACAAAGCTTTCCACCGCATCCTGCCTTTGTTCTTTCAACACTTCGGTACTAGCAACCTCTGCAGAAGCTTTCACCATCTGCTTAGGCCAATTATCTTTATTCATTCTAAGCCAAACTGGACCTAACCACCATTTTTCATTTTGAACCAAATTCTCAGCCGCAATACCTCTTGTTGACAAATCAGCCGGGTTCTCTTCCGTTGGGTAATAACTCCAATCATTCGGACTTGACCTTTCCTGAATCTCTACAACACTATTGCTAACAAATTGCTGATCGAATTGCTAATGATCGAACTAACAAATTGAACAATCTCTTCGCGGAGCCCTTAACCCAATACAATGCAATTGTAGAATCACACCAAAACGTTACTCTTTAAATTTTATCCTTAAAAATATTGTTAATATAATGTCCGGCTCTAGCACCAATTACGAGTCCCATCAATTCCAAGCGCGGCACTATCATTTTCTTTAACCTTGCTACTCTACTCTTTGACATAATAAATGACACTCTATAATTTTCGAATATATATCTAAAATAAACAACTGCTCCATATGCACTTAATGAAGCGTCGCAAAACACATGAGCCTCCACTTGTTCATTTTTATAATCCAGCAAACAATATCTTGGAATAATTACATCACATAATTTCTCAGTTTCCTTACACCACTTAACCCATTTTTCTCGCAAATCATCTGGTAACTCTTCGTCCCAATCACAGCCTCTTCCCAAATTTCCTGTAGCAACAACTTAATTCGAACAACAAATGGCGAAATTAAGCCCATAGGATCAAAAATCCGTGCTGCAGTTTGCATAACACATCTTTTACTCAATGTTTCCCACGAGTCAAACAAACCTCTAACGACAACTTAACTTTCCCAGGACACCAATTCAAACCTAAAACCTTCAACTGCTGAACACCCACTAGATCCTTTCTCCTTCCATAGTTTCTCTAAATCTTTACTATTAGACCTTAATTTTCTTAAATTAAATCCACCACTCTTCAATATCGTTACAGCATCCGACGACAACTCAAACGACTCACTAACATCACGTCCACCAAAAAACAAATCATCCACACACAGTGCTTCATTTAATATTTCAAATGTCTTAGGATTGCTCTTTTCAAAATTTTTAATATGATGTTTTATAGTAGCACTCAAAATAAAAGGAGAAGTGATCAATTAATTGTTTCCATTCTTACATTTATTACTGTAAATGTGACGCTTTTTTTAAGTGTATCTTTTTAAAGAATCCATTGCAAAATTCTGACTTTCTTAATAAGTACCCATAATTAGTCGTTTTGATAATTCAAACTTGTTTTGAAATTTAAATAGCATTTACTTAAAGTCAGTAATACACAATATTTACAAATTGTTTCAAATGATGCAAAAATGTATTGAAATAATCTAACTTAATTTGAGGAGAAACATTTTTATTTAAGAAATCAATTTTTAAGACTTTAGCGGAAATGAATAAAAAATTTCCATATACTTTAAATACATAGAAAATTTATTTTAAATTCTATTTTATTTTCCTAGTTCATTCGTTGATGATTTAATCTTTTTAAATTATAGAATGTTTTTTATGTACATAATATTTAGTTGTTTTTAAAAAATATTGTGGTTTTACTTTATTCAGTGCATGGTAAATTTGCTTATCTTATCTCTTACCTTCACGATATTTTTGTTAATCATTTCACGAGAAACTTTTAGTGTTGTACCCTTCTTCACATTTAAAGAAAAAGTCTTTTGTTGTAACAAAAATAGATGAACAGTTTACCCAAATTAGTGGGATTTTATATTTTACATGTAACATTTGGATTGCTTTTTGAATAAATTAAAGAAACTTTTTACAAGTATCAAAAACCTTTATTTTTTTTCTAGCATTTATTTTGTTTGTATGATAAATATGTGTGCAATTAAAATTAAAATGAATGAAAAAAGCAATATTTTAATTTTAAAAAAATTTGAACTATTAGTTAAAATGAAAATATCTAAAAAGTTTACTATTAACAATAAAAATAATATTAAGTACTTATTTTTATAAACGTGTTTAACAAGTATACCATAAAGGCGAATTTTTGTCGACCTGTTTAAACTAATGACTTTTGACTTGTTGTGCATATTACTTTAAAATATAGCAGATTATGAATACATTGTCAACATTTTCTTTTTTGTTTATTTGGTTTTTAATTATTATTATCTTAGTATTTCACATGATTTGGATAACTATTCAATTAATTTCAAAATGCAGAAAAAAATACTTATATATAAAACTAGCATTTATTTTTGTAAAGTACGAATTTAAAGTGTTAACAACAAAAATTTAACTTATTCAGTTTTACGAGTTATAATATTTTTCTTAAAGTATTAAGTTCTTATTTCTCTTTCAGTTCACACTTACAGTAAGTAAAATGAACCAATTATTGCTTTCATTTTAAAACAACAAAGTTATTTTAACTAAATTATATACACTTATATAAGTGAATTCACCTATATTTCTTGATTCATATAAACTAATTTTATTAATATGAACTTTCAAAATTTTTCAGAGATTCCCCTATCATCTTCAGTAACCACAGTTGTAAAAAAAGTAGGAAGTGACGGAGAAGGTAAGAAATTAATTAAATTCCGAATGTTATGATTAAAGAATGTAATAAAGTATCACGTAATAATTCATTGCTATGTTATTTCAATGTTCATATTTATATAATTCGTGCGTTTGAACTGATAGAATAGCTTAAAAAAGTATCATTAAATAACTTATATGTACACTGCTGCCACCCAAACTGCAACACCGAGAAAGACAAGATATATCACAACAAAATTTACTTGGTATGTACATGTTGACCAAGTATCAAATGATTAAATTTATAGACTTCTGTGAAGTGTGATTCCTATCAAGAGTAGCCGCCATTGTTGGTGATCACCGCTGCCACATGTCTCGGTGTTGATTCAAAGAAACTTTAGATGCGTTCTTGTGGTATAACAGACCAAGCAGCTTCCACATGTTTCCAAAGTTGATCTCGTGTGGCAGCTGGGGATATAATCTGGGTTTAATCTGGAGCAAATATGGACAACATCTTTTCTATCGGCGAAAGATCCGGAGAACAAGCCGACTTGGAAAGCAATTCAATCTGGTGATTGACGAAGAACCCTTGGACGATGCGTGCTACGCGTGTCGCGCATTATCCTGTTGAAATATGGCTGTGAGAAAGCCTTGAAGGTAAGGAAGGACAACTGGCTTCAACAACTCGGAGATATAGCGCTGGCTATTTAAAGTACCAGCAATGCGTACTATAGAAGATTGAGAGTGATATCCAATACTAACCCGTACCATTATAGGAACAGTGTGGCGGTTGCATAAAGCAGCTGTTCAACATCCTCTCTCTACACTGTCTTCAGACTCGAATGTGACCATCGTGGTGTTGCAGACAGAAGAATAACTCGTCAATAAAGACAATCTCATTCCATTTCGTCGTCCACATCCTTTTCTCATCGCACCATTGGCGGCAGAGACGTCTGTGGTTTTGCATCAAGTGTAGACGAAGCAATGGACATCTTGCAGGCAGACCACTCTGCTGTAAATGGCGTTGAATGGTATGCGCAGACACTAGATGAAGCGTTACAGACTGAATGTGCTGTTCTGTGGTTCGTGATGTGGCTGAGTGATTCGTTACTGCTATGCGCACAATTTGCCATTCATCACGCGAAGTGGTGCACTGAGATGGGTGCGATCGAACACGTCGGTCCATCGTACCCTCCTGCATTCAACAATCACATATCCACATTGCAGTTGTTTGGTTTCATCCAACACGACTAACAATTTCCTTGAAAGATTATCCACAATTTCGTCCTCTGTCAAACTCGGATACTTGATCAAAAAAGGATCACTGTTTTTACGGGGCATAATTGGTCGTTTTTTTTCAATAGAAAAACCCAATAGCCAAACTTGAAATCGTCGAAATCTTCAAGTCTGACATAGCGCTTTGAAGTTGCATCACAGGGCGCGTGATGCGCGCATGCGAAATTCTAATCATTTGCATATCTCACCTTCACTAATGGATGCTGTAAATTTCATGTTATTTGCGTGCTACTTTCATTGTGTTGCATTTACGTTGGCTAGCAGTGTACGTATAAATTTGTACTTTGTTTCTAGAGATTAAATAAATGCATTGTTTGACAAATAAAACTATTTTATTTCTAAAAGAAATTAAAAATCTTCCTTAACTTTTTTCCACAGAAATATATTTATAGCAATTGAAAATAATTTGGGTAAATAATAAAAGTCGCTGTGAAAGCGAAAACAAAGTCATGACTTTTGAAAATTCTTAATTGAAGTTGCTAAGATATCAACATTAGATGGACTCAATATAAACCAAAAGCATCCACAAAACTTATTGAAAAAATGTACTATAACAGTTCTGTGCGAGGAATGCAGTCTTTCAAAATCATCAAGTTACAACATATTAAGTCATTATTTTGAGCTGAGGATAAACAGAGGAATGCTTTTTAAATTTTGAAGTCCTTTCATTTTATTAAAAAAAAATCAATTCCTTGAAGTTATAGGAATAAACAATTTATGTGTTAATCATTGGATCAAGTATAACTCTGTAAACTGTTATGTAATTTCTCAATTATTCGAACATTTAAAATTTTTTAATTAACAAAGATGTTCAATCGTAATTTAAATTTTATATTGTACGATGAAATGCATTTAGGTGTGACAAAATGACTATACAAATATCACTATATCCATTAATATTTATGAATTTTAATGAGGAAAGAACTCTACTTGAGTCTGATGACACCCATGTTAAAAGGAGTAATCTAGAATGAAGATATTTGGTATATTTTCAAGTTTAAAATATTACTTTTGAAAAAAAGGACAGCTGCATCATTGAAGTAATAAAGATATTTCAATTTTTCAGTGTAATAAGATTCAAGGCCTGATCTACCGACAACTTTTTCACTGGCTTATTAAGAGAAAAATTACTCAGTTTTAATGCATTTGATTCTTTATTACAAATTATTATGTGCAAGTGGCGGCTGATTAATTACAGCCTTTTTTAAAATTATTTGAGAAGCCTTTTATTCCCCTCGCATTTTATTTAAATTAATGACACTTACTTTACATTGTTTTTTAAAGAGAATGTATTAATTATGATAAAAGTGATAGCAGAGCACCCTTCTTTGGGATAATTATTATCTAAACTCTTTGTGCAGTGCCCACATGTGCTTTCACGACCTTGTGGTGCAAAGCATGTCCCAGTTAGGTGGTCAGCCTAGCTAGTATTTAGTTTCAGAGCATACTTGGTTTTATCAAACTACTGAAGGGATGAAAGGCTGATGAGACTTTGCCCAGCTCCAGAATTGAACAACGGACCCGTGCCTTTGACCACGGAACTCGTGCACCGGTCTTCGATAATTACTATCTGCATCGATAATTCAAGTCTTTTTTATGTAATTCCATTTCCACAAATAATGCAAATGCTAAGCAAATAATACAAAAATACAAATGCTTATTATTTAAATTTTTCAGTGATTGCCTCATCATCTACTACTACAGATGCAGCATCAGCTGCAAATACAGCAGCAGATACAGATACAACAGCAGTTACAAACACAAAAAATGCAGGAAGTGCTTCAAATGGTAAGAAATTAAACTTGGCATTGGATGCAATTTTGTAAATGGAAGAATATCATAAAGTATTATGCAAGAGTTCAAGATAAACTTTTTTTTTTAACAATTAAGGACTGAATAGTTTTTATTTCAAATACTCGAAAAAAGTAAGAATTTTTATTTAGCTTTGTGTGCAAAAATAATTGCAAGGGAATAAACAAAGATAAAGTGTGCAATTTTCACAACATTTTATGTGTTTGTATAGAGTAATTAATAAATAGAAAATAATTTATATTCACGTTCAGAAATATTTCTCGGTTTGAATTAGTTTTCAAAAAATGAAAGAGCAATTTTAATGTAACTGAAGATATCATATAAAATTAAAGTATATTTTAAGCAGTTAATGTGAGATATTTAATTTAAACTCAAAATTCAGATATTCTAGACATTTTACAAATAAGTATAAATAAAATAAATGACACAATCTATTTTTCAGGAAACGAAATAAAATAAGAGAAATGGTCAACTTGGTTTCACTAACAAAAAATGTTTCGTGATAACATTTATGTGGCTAAGAAAATTTTAAATCTAAGAATACTTTTTATTTTCTGAAAAAGGCATTAAATCTATTCTATCTACCATTAAATCTATACCTATCTAAATTTCCTAATATGGAGATAGATGATTTATCATTTTGATTCATAATTCGTTATAAATTTTAATTTTAGGTTTGCCAAATCTCAGTAAGTTGAATTTTGAAAGCATTCTTATATCTAAATCTACCTATGTTATCAATCTATCTAACTATATATATATATATATATATATATATATATTGTTAACTTTAAAATGAAAATAACTAATTTTATCAGAAATATTAATCTAAATAATTAAAATTCCCAATAATGATAAACAAATCTAAAATTTCCGTACCATTGTTAAAGTATTGTTAAAGTATCAATAAAGGTTCATTTGAATAGAGAAACATCGCTAAAATTGTAATTGTTGGAAACAATAAGATTGTACTGAAAAGCAAAAGAATACCGATGAATAATTTTTTTTTAAAATAATGTAAAAATAAATTAAACTTGATAAATTAGAAATCTCTAGAATACAACAATTCTGGATATACATGCTTTTATTTATGTAGTTTTTATAAATACATAATTTTAACAAGATATTTCTGAACTCAAAATTAATATTTAATAAATGCTTACAATCTAAGAAATAAAATCTAAGTTCTTTTAAGTAAAATTTAAGTTAAAATTTGTGGGATTCTAAATTATTATGATCTTTATTAATACAGCATTTATAATTTATGAATGGATATACAGGTAAAAAGATCTTTGAAATCAAAGCAACTCATGCTATAAATACAATTACTTGATAGAAAATTCAAAACTGGTCTATTATTATGAATAATCGAAATTATTTAAGATTTAATAATAATTTTTAGAAGGATATTCAAATGTATAGCAAAAATAACACCCGTTTAGTGCATTTAAGATTCAGCGCCACTAGTAATAAATCTAAATTTTATAAGACTTTATGAAATTTTGGTATTATTGTTAAATAAGAAAATTCTAACTTAAAATTATTTATATTTAAAAGCTCATAAAAACCAAGACTTTATTTTGTTGATGATGTTAGTTGTAAAATTTAAAATGTAGGTATCGGAATTTAATGCTTTTTTTTTATCAAGTAAAACTTAATTTCTTTTAGAAACTTTTTTTAATAGAAAAAGACATAGTTATGAAGCATTATCAACAGGAGTAACAATAATAACGGAATAAGTTTAAATGAGCAAAATCTAATATCTGAAAATGTTTAATTAGTATCAAAAATAAAGGTTTTAATTTTTATGAAGAGTTTTGACTTGCAAATTATAAAATATTCGATCGGTGTATTATAGTTATTTCAAAATTTATGGATAAAGGAATCAATATATTTTAAATATTTTAGATTTATTTATTTCATAAATTGTTCTATATTTAGTGAACTTAATTCAAAATTTCTCTTTGTTTATGATCGTTGATGTGTCCATTATTAAAGCAAATACATTTCGCGAGTTTTCTAGGGAGGGCGATATTTTTACGAAATTGAGATGAAGTTTAAGAGCAGATGGTGAAAGGGCTCAAAAGGTGTTTTCTCCGAGAGACTGCGAATTCCGAGTTAAAAGTCTTCAGAATATGTCCAGTGGAGTGAGATAAGAATTATTTTTTATTTTGATGTAAATAAGAACATTTTAAGGAATATACAATTTTTTTTATGAAAAATTTCGATAATACTTCAGAATTAATCAAGTTTGTGCTTAAACAGATATATATCTGTCTTTACTTAGTAAACCGCGTATAGTTTATGATATCGACAAGGATTTTATTAGTCAAATATGATCCTTTTGGGTGCTGACTAACAAAAATTCACATTGTTCAGACACAATTTTTTTAAAAAAATATGAGATATGAATTAAAATGAGATATTATTCAGATAAGTTACAAAAATAGGAGTTACTTATTTATTTGATTTAAGTGCAACGTTCTTGTTAAGATATTCTCAAATTAGAATGAGAGTGTTCCATAGCCACAATATGCATTCAGTAAAGGAGTTGGTAAAAAAAGCCCACCATCCAATCGGTTTTTCTTAAAGTATTTTGATTCACCTTCTTCGAAAGTAACTCTTCAAAAAGTAGACATAATTTCATTTTGAAATTGAGCTGAGAAACAATCAAAAAATTTATCGAAACCGTTTAAAAACGCATCTGGAAAAAAATCACTCTTTAAATGAAACTTATTTTCATTATTTTAGTATTAATTTCAAACACTGAAAAAACAGCTTAATATAAAATTAATTCTTCATTAAGTATTCATTGCCTAAAGATGGAGCAACTTCATGAAATTTCAAACATACCTGAGAATGTGATAAGCGAAATAAGTTTTAAAAAAATATATTTACTTTACTGTAATATCATATTGTACCGCGTTTCGGGGTTCGTGTTGATTGAGAGTTGAATAAAAGAACCCGTTAATGCGCACAAGACTTTTATTCGAAAAAAATTCCAGCTGTAAAAATCACTATTAATACAGCACAATTCGTCAGATACGATAAGAAACAGCTCAAAGCTCTCAAATACCTCAGACAGCTTCACTAGCAGTCACCACTAATCGTCTTCACAAAACTGAAAACTAAACTAACTGACTTCTTATCCTTATCCGGTTGGAACTCCAAAGCATTTGCTGCTTTTACTTTTCCATCTGTAGTAGTAAAATCATGTATTAGAGAAAAGATGAAAGGAGGGTGGAGTCATGAGCTGGAAACTAACTTCTATGAGGGGCTGCGGTATTTATACCTGACTTGGTGGAGAAATCTACCAGTTTCGCCAAGGTTCTGGAAGCTTCTAGGCTATCTCGCTAAATATTGGTCCTAGAGCTTAGGTGATGGATGTTTCCAAATGTATCTATTTCTCGCCATGTCGCCAAGTGTTTCGCCAAGTCGCCAAGTTTCTCGCCAAAACATCATTAAGTCACCAAATTATTAGAAAAACCGCTTTTAACATACAACACTTCTAAATACCGCAATTTTTTTTTTTTTTTTGCCCAAAATGTGAGTATTTCCGATCTGTCTGAGGTATTTTATGACAAATACAATTATTATTTTTAAATTTGTA
Organism: Latrodectus geometricus; assembly: GCA_026290005.1. Lineage (NCBI taxonomy): Eukaryota > Metazoa > Arthropoda > Arachnida > Araneae > Theridiidae > Latrodectus > Latrodectus geometricus. The sequence continues at coordinate 238,799 of JAPDSC010059335.1, forward strand.
ACAATATGTTTAGATAATCCATAATTTAATTTGTATTCGTCCTCTGAAACCCTTAATATGATTTTCCATAAATTTTTCCTTCTAAGAAAATAATATCTTATAGCTTTTAATATATATTGATTTTTTTATCTTGAAATACCTTTGATATACAATTGATTCCTTTACCTTGAAATACCTTATAGCTTTCAAAATTTATTATTTCTGGAATATTTTTTAAAATTTGAAACTGAATGTACATATTAGTATTTAAATAAGGTTTTACTCATCCAGAATTCGAAACTCATTTGATGAAATGTACTTTTTTTCGTTTTCAGATAATGGCTGCAGTAAGTTAAACTCTGATTATAGTTTTAATATTAATATATATTAATCGAAAAAATAATAAATATTTCAAGTTTTTATATTTTAAAATTATTACAATAATGATTTTTTATCTTTAGCTGGGCTTATAAAGAGTAAGAAACATTTTTAGCATACACGTATGAAGTTTTGGTATGATAAATTAATTTGGAAACTATATTTATTAATTTCATTTATTTTATTCCAAAAATGCCTTAAAATCTATTTCTTGTACAATGTCTAATAATCATCTTTTAATAAAAATCAAGCTATAAATCAGATAATAACGCATAAAAATTACAATCGTAAAAGAAAAATAGAAATAATGTATTTATTAGACATTTTATACACGTTTATTTAAATAACAAGCATTTTTTAATTTTGAACGATGCATTTTTAAATATTTTATAGTTATTTGAAACAAAACCTTTCTCATTCAATGTTCTATTGTTCCAGAAAATAGAATTTATAATTTTATTAAAAGTACTGTGTCTCTGAGTAACTTTTAGACTTTTTCATAACAATTCTAATGAATTACAATTAATTTTCCAGAAGTTGCAGATGGAAGTAAGTATTAAACTGTACATATTTTCGACTTGAGTCAAACATTCTCTATTTGTATCTGAAGGGCGTCTCAATTTCGTACTACAATTAAGAATCACTGATATCAAAGGAAGATTTCGAATTAGTCTTTTCATAATGCAAACTTTCAAAAGAATTGACGACATTAGTGTGACGTCATATCCACAACTGTTTCCAAACAAATACAATGCAAACATTTGCTTAATATTGTATTTAAGAGTGCCTTCTTGACAAACTTGGAGATTTTTGTTTAGCTATCGATTTTATTGGTGACTTTTGTTGGCAAAGAACAATAAATTGTTCTGTTGCAACCAGAATACGATTGGATTTTGCCCAGCTTGGTGATTAACTGTGTGTGACTACAATTTGGCGAGAATCAAAGGTTAAGCAAACAAAAGGTTAAGAGTTTTAGCAAACACGTTATCCCTAAATAATGAATATCAATTTCAAAAATAACAATTTAAAAATCTATCACCGAAGTCTATGGCAGTTTCAATGATAAATGGCGCTTTACAGAAAATGTTTGGAAACAGTTGCTGGATATGACGTCACAACTAATGTCGTCTATAGAAATAGATTGAAAGGAGGAATCTCACAGTTATCCACTTCACAGGCAGAAATGGAGGCGCAACTTACATCTTTCGTTGTTTAATAGTTAGTTGGATCGAACCCAGGGTATTATGGTCAAAGACCGCTCAACTACCATTCGGCAACGATTTTAAAGTTTATCACAATCACACTCCGCATAATGAATAACCGTGTGCATTTAATACCCATCTTGTAACACATGTTTTGCTATAGTGACAAAACAGAGTGTAAGAGTTGACTTATTAGACGAGTCTCAACTCAGCTGTTTGCAAAGAGGAAGTTCCGAGATGCACTCGGAATGATGGATTCATCTCTAGTTTGATCAAAATATTTGTGACATCTTAAAGCCAGTGGTCATGCTCTATCTTCGAAGCCATCTTTCAACAAGAAAATGAGAAAAAACGAATTGTGCTCTGACCTTCCTCGATGCCTTTAGAAAAATTGAATTGTCTTTGTGAGACAAGTTGAAAATTTGTGCTATAATTATATCGGAAATTTAAAAAAACATGTTATTACGATAAGCATTTTTTCATATCATACTATAGATAACAAACGAAAACCCGCTTATATAAATTATCAAATTAGAAACGAACTTAGAAATACATCATTACTACATATTAATATTTTGAAATACCGAAGATCTGTTTTTATCTTTAAATAATTTGGACTGTAAATATTGCCAATTTGCTTTCTTAATTATATTGCCTCAATTCAGTAAATATCCATAAAAAGTGCTTAATACATAATATAAAATGTTTAATATCTAATGTATTTATACTTATTTTATTTCTTATTTTTAAAGCTGGAAATGTTCTAACCGGTAAATATATTTAATATACATCATCTCTCTCTTTCACTGTAATATGTATATATACACGGCGCATGTCTTATTTTCTAAATTTAAGATTTTAGTTACTCGTTTAAATTTCCTTCGAAACAATTACACATTTCGTGGATATAAATGAGAATGTTACAATACTTTTTAAGGCTTTTGAATGTTTTATTAAATAACAATATTCTTTTGTTAAGAAACCGAATTTAATGCTTGTGATCACACATATATGCACAACAGTAATGAATAGGCAACGACTTTACGCCTTTCACAATCAGGTCATGCTGACAAAATAATTTAGTCGATTCTCTTGTCATCAGAATTCATGAATTTGCATTCTAATATTATAATTACTGATCCATTATTACAACATAAATTTATGAGGATTGATTCATTTCTTTACTGTCAAATCAATTAAAATCGCTTAGAGTTTGAGTGCCTCATTTTATTTTGATATCCTTGTTTCAAATGCAAGGAAATCAAAATGTTTTGTTTTTGAAAGTTCGTATCGTTTTTTAAATATAGTATTCAAAAGTAACGTTAATATTTTTATTCTATTATATTAATTAATTACAATAATACAGATCTGATGTATATATGTATGTAATTCTATTATATATATAGTTATTCATTATTAGGATAAATTTAAAAATGTTAAATAATAAAAAATGGAATTTTAATTTATGTCTTAATATACTTTATTGATAATAATAGGTGCCGTGGATGTTTGTAAGTATGGATTTCTTAGAATGAAAAAAAATTTTCTACACATTATGATATAAAAACACATTCTCCGCAAAACAAATAGCATCTGCATTATTTAAATTTTGAGCTAAAATAGTGCTTAGCATGTATTATCGATGTTTTAAAACTCTTTTAAATATATTTTATTTGAGAAGAGTTTCCTAGTATAAAAAATAAATAGTAAAGCAGGCGTTGTTTGAAATAACTCTTTTTTTTTTTTTTCCTTATTATTGGCGTAAAAGTATATATTATTATTTTATAATCAAATATTAGATTCCATAAATCAAAATTTCTAAAGCAATTGAAATAAAGGTTATTGTGAAATCGTCAACAAAAATAAATTTCAGTGACATTTAACGAAGATGGCTTTAACAATGTTTAATTCATATTCTTAAAGAGAGAATTCTGTTTTTTCGGAATGAAATAAAATTCTTCACTGCAATTCTTTTGTCCCGTTATTTTGAGGGCATCATTTGTTCATTACTCCCTGCAATAATTTCCTACACAAGACAAAAATGTACAAAGAATTTATTCCTCTTAGTTAAAAAAAAAAAAAAAAAAGTATTTCATTTTGGATAAATCTATCAATACAATTATTATTGACATCAAGCAGAGCTGGTATTTCTAGACATGTTTGTTTTCCATTATAGAAATCTTAATTTCATTAATAAATTTAATATTCTCATTGCTTAAAATATTATGTAACATTTTTGTTACAACATTCTATTAATGAAGAAAAGACGATTATGATTGAATGAGTTCATGCGAATAAAAGAAGAGAGATAACACATTTTTTTGTTTGGCCATTGACAATATTTTAATTTATTACCTTGCTAATTTACACTTCTTTGTTTTTCAGATAGATTTTATTAAAATATATAATTGAATATTATAATTCATACAAAAAAAACTATTGTTGTTTTGTAGGAAACAAAATTAATAAATTTCATACCTAAAAATCCGTTAGTTTGCGTAGAAATATGTCAAATACTAACATTTGTAAAGTTATTTGGACACAAGTTCATTTTCAATTCTTACACATGGAGATCAATTAATTATGAGAATTTGTAGTCACAAAATATGCTCGCCATTTCTAATTGGTTATTAAAATGTACTGAGGTTTCTCATTTTAATAAGTATCAATTTCTCCTGTTTCTTACTTGGAGTTTATTGTCATTTATATTGCTTACATTTTAAAGTAATCAGACTGTCCTCTTTTACGTTTAAATTTAATATAATGGATATTTTATGTTAAATACTTAGCTAAACAATATGATAAACATCTAAGCTTATGATGTAATCGTAAATTAGTATACCAATAGACATATTAGGAAACAAAAATAGAACGCTTATCTTGCATTATTTATGTGAAATGTTTTCATTTCAAATCTTGTCATAAAAAGTGATAAATGACCGCCAAATTTAGCAATCGTTTTCATTTGGCGCCTTTTCTTGTGATCAAGCGCAGGGAATGAAGTCAATCCTTTTTTCCTCGTTTTCCATTTTTTTTATTTATCGAAATTTATTCTGCAAAAACAGTCATTCAATTTCAGATGAAAGCATCAACAGCGCATGTTTGCGATTTCGAGATAAATTTTATCATTTTTATAGAAAAAGAATCGGATGGAGTTATTTATTTTAACTAATCTTTTAATATGTTTTTAAAATTAAGCTTTATTTTGGCATTTCATACTTTAACATGCTCGGTTTGACGAGACTGATAGCAAATAACTATGAGATTAAAATATGAGTTCCTATGTGAAAGTTTAAATGTTGTTTTCGCAACTTCTTTTTTACACGAAAGTAAATTCACTTTACAATGCAGGTCAAGAAATCGTTGGTATATATTATTTTTCTTGTTTCATGTTTTTTTTTGTGTTCCGCCATTTTAAATTCGATGAACATGTTCGCTTAGCTACGTGAATGTTCTTGTCGCCAAATGTAAGCAATTTGGCGCCAGCTCTCCCAGGTTAACTAACAAAATCATGAACATAACTATGCAACCAAACTCAATAAGTCATTTTGCTTAAAAAGAAAAATGATTTATGATTTAGTTCCTACCAAATTTATCCTCTAATATTTTATTCACATGCGGATGACTGTTTACACAACATAATTGTCTTTTCTTTATTTTAAATTGTTGGTGCATATTGCTTTATGACTCTATAATCCTATAGTAAACCAAAAGATTACTCCAGATTCATTTTTTTAAAATTTATTGAACATATTTGATAATAGAGCTGTTTTTACAACACAGTAGTACAGACATAATATTTTTAATTCTATGTTTCAAATTTTAATTTTTAATGTGCCACAACTAGTCTACAATAGGACATTTAATCTGTATAAAAGTAAAATTGTTTTAATATCTTTAAAATATTTCTGTATGTGCAAAACATATTTGTAAAGAAACGATGTTTATCTTTTAACAGTAGGAAGCGCAGTCAATGGTAAGACATCAAAACATTTCTATTCATATCTGCTTTAAAGTTATTTATCTCTGTTGTTTATGTAACTACGCGTTTCTTATAAATTTTGTTTTACAAGCAAATAACCTTTGTTATTGTTTCATTATAAAACTGTTTTTTCAATATCAATTGCATTTGTAATTATATAACAACAATATCACAAATAAGTCTCCAATACGAAAAGAATGATTAACTTGAGCATTAAGAAATCGAAATGCGTATTTTATTAAATATGAAATGCTTTTTATATACTTAAATTAGTTTGCTAAAAATTATGTACAGTTCTTTCTATGCTTTAACTTCCAAATATAATTCCTTTATAAAGTTAAAATAATTTTTTGCAAAAAGATTAATGTTTCAATTATTTACCTCAATAAACTACATTTCTCACTAAAAATGCTATTTAGATGTAAAATTAATTATTTAAATGAAAGAATTTTAATTTGTTAAAATTAGTATATTATTCAATACCACTTGTACTCTTCTCTCATTTAATTTGAATAATAACGAATGAAAATTTCATCATTTCAGATATAACAGATTCAGGAAGTGAGTATTTAATTTATCTAGTTTTATAGCTTCTTATATTTTATTGAAAATATAATTTTAAAATTTTTACAATATATTGAAAATTGATTTTTAAAATATAAAGATAAATTCCAATACGATACGTCTTCAATTTAATATGCTCTTTAAACTCCTTCGCTTCTTAAAAGGAGTTAGTCTAGTTTTTTGTTTGATTTATTTTATAGTTTATGAATAGAAAGATAGCACTTTAGTGGAAACTTTAGATTTAAAAACACTGGCAATTTATTAACATTAATTTGAATTATAACAGAAATAAGTTAAAATTCGAAGACGTTCAAAAATTACTATTTATGTGAGTATTTACTTTTTCATAACTTTATGAGCAATAAATACATTATAAGCTGTAATACATTCTTCATTAAAACTTAAACAATAAATACACTGTTCATTAAAACTTTAAAAAGTAGGAAAAATAAAAATGTTAAGGATATGCAAGAAAGGAGTCTCAAAGAAATCGAATTTTTGTGAAAATGCGCTTTAGGTCCCCTACTCTGCCAACTTGGCGAAAGTGTGCTGTGGGTACTTGGCGGGTTTTCAAAAACGCTGTTGCCATGGCGATAATGGAATACGATTTTTAACGGTTTTAAACTAATTAGCAACCAATGAAAATGACTGATTTTTCAAACTGAAACTAATTAAAGACAAATGAAAATGCTAAAAGAAAAAACCAAATAATGAGCATGAGCAAAAAAGCACAAATTATTTCCTCCGAATGGTTGCCATAAAGAGCTCATTAGGTATAAAAACGCCCGGTTTACCACGCTTGGTGCATTTATCACCAAGTTGGCAGAGTAGGGGACCTAAAGCGATGATTAACACGAATTTTATTTGGTAACAAACAAAAAAGTTTATTTAATTCACCGTTAAGGATCACCTGAAACACAATGAAGAGGATTCATTTATTCATCCAACAAGAATAACCCCTGCTCTACACCCTGAGTTTGCTTGGTAAGTTCTCATAGGAAGGTGTTCATTAAAGGCAATAGGTAGTAGTCGCAAATGTCCTCAAAGAGAACCTCTGGGGGTGACACCATAACTTACTGTTGTCGAAATGATCCCTCTGAGATCGTATCCAATCGATAACTGACCTTTATTCCCCATCGGTTAGGGAAGAAGTGCGTTTAATTCCCTTCTTTAGGGATCACTGTTGCCACAAAAACATCCAGAAATCGGCTGAAGTGACCCCGAACGATTTCATGTGGACTGCAGTAGAATCTTTTTAAAGGTATAAAGCTGAATATGCTTTTGATTTCACGCAAAAGTTAATTCTCGCCGCCCACACTTTCCCCGCACACAAACAGATGATTTTGTTAGATCTTTGCACTCCTTTTCGTACAGATAGCTTCTGCATTTGTGTTTATTTATATTCATTCCTTTTTAAACAATTTTAACGTCACCATTTTCCCTTTTCATATAATTTGTTAAATTTTGGTATTATATAAAACTGATGTACGAAAAATGACGAGTACAGATAATGTTGGATTTGTTATATCGGAATTTCGAAACAATCTTAATTAATATGAAGCAGGGATCGAAACAAATCTACTTAAGGTAAATGAATGAATAGAAAAATAAATTATCTTTTAAATACTTCGTAACTTAGATACACTTTTTTGTTATTGTTGCTTTTAAAAAATACGTTCATCACTATTGCAAAAATTAAAATTTTTTATATATTCTTTGTTAGTTTTTGATCAGAATTTCTGAATTTTTTCGTTTTTATGAAAGAAAAGAAATTAAATCAATTTATATTTTTTCAAATTAAACTAAAAAATATAATCTTTATTTTAAATTTATTTCAAATATTAATTATTTTAGCCTCATAAAGTACTTTGCATTCAAAACGTTTAAGTAGATGAACACATGTTGTTAAATTTTGAAATCAGTGACGTCATGCGTTATTAATAACTTTTTTTAAAAATCGTAATTTTAATACTTTTGAACATTTTTTCACACATAGTTTATAAGTCAATGTCTTTTAAATTACTTTTACAAATTTAAAAATTTGGCTTCTGGTAAGTACATACAGAATTTGTTGTATATGCCTGAATTTAATTTCTAAATAATATTGTTATTAATTTATTTTATAATACTGTTATGAACTTTATAATTATAAAACTAATAAATTTTTGTTAATTTCGTTGAAAGAAAAAGATTATTAATTACGAAAATATCTTTTATTTAAGATATAAATTCCAAATAACAAGATTCACTGAATCACATATTTCTATTCCTAGCTGTACTTGGACCGATTGGTAAGATTTTTTTTTTTATAAAATTTTATTTAAAAAATTATGATTTTAGTTAAAAAAAAATCTACATAACTCTTCAGGCAGAAGAAAATAATTTTACGATGAGAATTTCCGAAAGATGGTATTTGAACACATGTTGTTTACACATTACTATGTGATATAATTCAATGTACTTATTGTATATCTATTGTTAAACAAACAACAGTAAATAAACTTCCACCACGTGATTCTTTTTTTGATAATTTCATTTTAAGAACAAAATTAAGCATGCTATGGAAGGAGTATAACATGCGTAGCTCATGAGAGAGGGAGAAAATTTGGTACTTTTATACTCACCTGGATTAACATTTTTATCGATCCTTTACCTTTAAAGACATGTCGCCAAAGATTTTTTTTAAATATCTTGCAAAAAACAGAGTTGTCAACATTAATCTCCATTGAGAAAAATAGCTAAAAACTTTATTGTTAATTCATATAGTCAAATTTTGAATCATAAATTTAAAATTTCCATTCATTAAAACTAAATATAAAATCTAAGATGAAGTATAATAAAATGAGCGAAATCACATTTGGCTTAGTATTTGCTAATATACGTAAATATATCGGAAAATGCTGATTCATTTGTTCTAGAAATTGGTTAATTCCCAGTGAACGGTACGCTCCTTGTCCGCCATCTTGTTTTTGGCGACTATTGGCGAAACACGACTCCGCGAAGCACACGTCAAGTACCTAAGCCTAACACGCAGCGGGACAACTTTTAATATAATTGGATCAAACAAGAATTAGATCATCATGGCATCACATCATTCATTGCACAAGTTACTCCAAAGAGGATCCGATAACGCACACAAACCAAAGGAGAGAATGAGGTTACCATCTTTTAACGGGAGAGAAAGGGTGAAGTTGATAAAGAGAAAATAAGTATTGCCCAAGAAATGGCGCCAAAAAAATCGCCAAAATAGCGTACCGTACACTAGGATACAGCCCTAGAAATTGTCCATGGGATAATTCATAAAAATAAAAAATTCTTTACATAAGTAGCTTTTGCAAAAACTTTCTTCACCGATGATTGTGACATCAAGTTGCTTTTCAAGAACGCAATATTCCATAAGAAGACCAAAATCTTTCATAACATTATTTCCAGAGCTTTGGATTTTTACTTGAGACCAAAATTCATCAAATTCAATCGCAATAATTTTCTTACACCAATAATTATCATTAGTTGGTGTAAGAAAATAAAAAAAAATGCACTAGTCAAAGCATTTTAATTTTTCTTTACATCGCATAATGGCTATAAATCTGATAAAACAAATAATTTTAATATCTAGGTAAGGTACTTTTCCGTTAGCTGGGGCGCAAGCGAAAAATCCTTAAATAATCTAGGATTATGCCAAATGTTTTACGAGATGTGGAGACAAGGGGTAAATGATCCATTTCAGCAAATTCTCAAGAGCATTACCATATTCTGGAAAAACAAATAATTATAAGCATTTTTTTTTGGGTAAAACTATTTTGCTTACAATTCATTAAAATTTGTTTATAGTTGAATTTGTTTTGCTTACTATTAATAAATATTTGTTTATAATCGAACATTTTCGACTTTTATTCAGTTGACTGTTTTGTCATTCGTTTCGCGTGTTGACTTGGCTAGCGTTTGGTTCACAATTGGCAACATTTGCGCCCGGCTAATGGAAAAGTATGCAAGATAAAGACTGGCACTAATAAAATAATCAACATAAAAGTTTTTCGTCGAACTAAAAAATGCTAATTTCAATAAACCATGGGTTAAACAGATTGTCAAAGTGCCCTCTAATTGTCGAAAGTTGAAATCTATTGCCATGTTTCGTCTGATATTTCCAAAATAAACATCTCTTTCACCTCACCGTGGCTCCTTTCTGTACCTTGAGTGAACTCCATCAAGAAACGGGCCCATCTCACTTGTTTGGGTGTCCTGTTAACAACAGTCTGGGAACTTTACTGGTCTGCACTTTTTATTGTTTTTAATGTGTCCCTGAAAATAAGAAAAGGTAATTACTAAAACTATTATTTAAAGACTTGAGTTTTTTTAATACTTTCTACTTGTTTTCTCTAGTTGCAACACGCTGTTTGCTGAAGCTATTAAACAGATATCCTTTCCATGCAAAATTTTTGTTTGTGTCCTCCTTTTATTCAAGAACTAACATAAAAAAAAGTTCTATTGTTTTATTTGCGTTCACTCGAATTTAGTTCTGATTTTTAAACAAATACATTTCTTTTTCTTCTTCTGGATTTTTTAATTAATGGCTACGAAATCAGGTTTTTTTTTAGAATACTGGATTGGAAGGAGATATATTCATCTTTAAAAGACCAGAAGTATTCTAAAAGACTATTCTGTTGTTAGAGACAGCATCAAGCTTTGTCGAAAGAATCCATCCATTTTCTATATGCCTAATACTTTAAATAAACTTATCTTTCGTTGTTAGTCAAATAAATAATATTCGTGTGATCTTAGCATAATTTTTTATAAACTTAAAATATTTCGACTGTGCTATGGAGTCACGTTTTTCTTTCACTAGGAGTCCATAGAAGGTGACTAATACGATATGAGCTTGAAAATATTGCTAAGAAACACGTGTGTTAAAATCTGCTGAACATAAAATTAATGTTTTAAGTTTTACAATTTCTATGTAATTCATGAATGTATATAATGGTCTTTTTAATTAACTTAATAACTTTAAAAAATCTTTATTTCATTTACTGTTTGCTTAAATCAGATGCATGGTTTCAAAATTCCTTCTAAAATTGTGCATATATTTTGTGCATATTTAAGTGTCTCTCGATATTCTGTTTTATTAGGTGGTGCCGTAGATAGTAAGTATAAAGATTTTTCTCCCTCTAATAGCATTAACTTAGCATGTATTCTAATGCTTCTAACTGGTAGAGCCCAACTCAGGAAAGCACGTTGGTGACCATCAACGTCAACACAGATAAATTGTAACCGTAAATAATGAGTTCCGTAAACAATTATTCTCAATACTATCGATTTATGATTACTTGTTTTTTTTTAAACAATATTTTAAAATAGAATGCTTCTTAATTCAAATTTTTAAAAGCGCCTATTTATAATTTTTGAACTGTTATCAGCATATTTATTGTTTCATGGCTTTCGGTAAAACGGTTAATGATCAGTAAAATATTCAAATGAACTTTTATCAAAATTTCCAAAGGTTCTTTTTATACAACGTTTTCAACAATTCAGATTACTTAAGATAATTTAAAATAGATTTATTTTACAACACAGAAAAAATGTATTTTTTTATTTCTTAGAACTATATAACATAAAAACAATTTGATTCAATTAATAACTACATTTAAGTTATGTGACTGTTTCCATAGTGAATGGAAACATTCACAAGAAAGTATTATTTAATAGATACACATATATTTTATTCCTTTTATTTTATTTTAGCTGTTGGTAAAGCAGGTAATATAATTTATTGCATTAAAAATAAGTTTCAGAATTATAATTAATTTTCTGAATCTATAATCACTCCGACCTTTCATTATTTAAATTCCCTCATTTAATAATACTTGTAGATATAATGGGATAATATATTTTCCAATATTAATGAAATAATTATTATAGCATTTTTTATTTCTAAAACAGAAATGATTTTTAAAATAATATGATAATATCCAAATCAAAAATATATAAATTATATTCTCAAATGTTTGAAAACAATTTCCTGTATAACATTTAATTCTATAGCAGACTCAGTAAATTTTGAAATTCATAGGAATATTATTTCCAGAGCTTGGTAGTAAAATAGTGAAGCTAATAATTGAATAAGTTAAAGATGTGTCATTTCGTATGTCAGTAATAGTTATTTAAAATCTATAAAGATCCGTGAAAATACAAATAGGCTGCCATAATCAATAACTCTTTTCTAAAAATGTTTAAACACAACTCTATGAAAAATAAATTGTAATTAAATGTACGGGTAAATAATAAGATTATTAAGTCTCTTAGAAAGCAAAGAAATAAAAGCTATCCAGAAAAAAATTTCATGCATTATTAAAAAAAGCATTCATCCAAATTATTCCTGTTTGTTATCAATTGAAAATTTTTATAAAGTGGTATGATTTCAAATCGGAACAAAAACTCGGATTTAAATTATAAACGAAGATATTTCATTTTATATTAATCACTTACATTTATAAAAATTGACATTAAGTACAAATACACAGTAAATTATAAAATATTAAAGCTAGTCAAACAATTTTTATATGTTTGTGTGGCTCTAGAAATTTTAAAATACTTTCAGATGTACTGTAAATGAGGTAAAAAACGACGTCTGACATGGATATTTGGAAAAGTTGTGTTTGAGGCCACAAATAGTCAAAGCAATATTAACAAGAAATGATAAAATCCAGTGAGCTTTCCAAAGCAGTCAAGACAGCTGTTAGGTTAGCAATGTTCTACAAATCTAATGATTCAGTGTCGTTTCCCAGTTGGCGATCATGTAAGAATGTCAATTGAGGTTTCCTCTAAAATAGCTCACATGAGCATCACGCGGAATGACGTTCTTAGAGGTCTTCGCCAAGCAGATACACTTTTTCTCAGACCGCTGCGGGGTCCATGCAAAATTGTGGCGAAGAAGAACATGACTGGCACATTACTGTAACACTGAGGGTAGCATTTTACTAAACTGCTTTGTGCCGTTTCTCAGGAAGATATTTTAACAATTGTCCTATTAGTCATTAGTTTTTGATCCCATTTGAGGTTCTAAAATAAGCAACGAGTTGCATATCAGTTAATTAGTAGCATTTTGAGTGTCACTTGATATAATGAAGATTTTATAGTTCACGAGAATGAGCATTTTTTGCAACATTTCTCTCTCTGTATATATATATATATATATATATATATATATATATATATATATATATATATATATATATA
>JAPDSC010059335.1:259491-278204 GCA_026290005.1 Latrodectus geometricus
TCTGTTTGTTGTCTTCTATTTTTAAAACCTTGTACTCGTAACTGAATGAATCAAACAAAAAACCGCAAGTGGATATTTTAGTGTCAAATGTCACCTTTCCAACGAGCATAAATCTGAAATTGTTTGATAGATACCTCATGAGATATCGAGCACTATAGACGTCTACCGAAAAAATAATCGATTACTTTTTCCCCAACCTAATATTAATTATTATATTTTCAATTAATTATTATATTACAATTATTTTATAATTAACATACAATATCATTGAATATGTAGCTGAGAAAAATTCATATGCCTACTATTTAGTTATTTTTCATGATTTTATATTTATTTTATTCCACGTGATAAAGTAACCGACCTGAGATAAATTAAGATATTTCATCCTCCCATTACTGAATCAAGTTAGCCGCTCAAACGTATTCTGTCATATTTTATCGGTCAAAAATTTCCCAAAGAGAGTTTCTGCAATTATTTGCCTAGAATAATAATGAAATTTTTGAGAGAATTTACTGACAATAACAGGAGAGCATAAAACTGATAAAATAGATATATTACATTCTTTTTTTTATAAAGTTGAAGGTTATCAAAATTAATTTTTGTTTGAAAATTCTAACTGCATTTAAACTCACAATTAAATAAAATTAGTTGTTAAAGAAGCTCTAATTTTTATCAATTTTATGGTGATTTTTTGTATTCTTTATGAATTTTTCTCAGCTGCATATGCAATCATTTTGAATATTAAAACATTATGAAATAATAGGACTTAATATTATATTTATCGAGAGTCGCGATTCGGGTTTTAAATTTACATTAATTAATTTATATTATAAGGCTAATTACGAGCAATAATTTCAGCTAAAAAATTTAATTATCTAATGAAATAAAACGAAGTAATTATCTATTATCTAGCTTTGAGAAATTTATCATCGTTTTCGCCACCTTTTAAAGAAATAATTAATTAATCTGAAAATATATCCTTGGCTTTAAAAATTTGGTAAAATTAAATGTTATAGTTAGCCTGCATGGAAAAAGATGCTTCGAAATATGCATTACTCGATAACTCTTAACAGTAAATAAAATGTAAGAAAGTATTATGTATAAATTGAGGTAATTTAAACAAAATTATAAATATTTGATTAATGGTAATAAAGTGTTGAAAAGCCTTTACTTAACTTTTTTATTTTGAAATATTATGAATTCTCATTAATATGCAATGTTATTTAATAATATTCGATGTAAAAAGTAATTAAATTTTTTTTTTCTTTTATAGTAAAAGACATTGTCGAAGGTAAATTTTTGATTTAATATATATTTTCCTTAATGTCACTTTATAATATATGAATCACATTTTGATTAATGTCATTTTTTAATAGGAATGTAATTTATAATTTGATGCATTAAATATCAGTTGTCACAAAATTATTACCTCCATACAACTTCATAGCGTATGGTAATGAGTGATAATTCCGTTAAGGACACCAATTCTACACATTCATTTAATAAGGAAAAATAATTAACATCATTCAAAATTTTTATATATTAATAAGAGTTAAAGCACAAATCATGAAATATAAAATCAAAAATTCGAATTCCCACACAGAATGGAATTTATTCTAAAAAATCATCATAATTTTGATTCGCTACTAATGACGACCAACAAGGTAAATATTAAAGTCATCAAAATAAGCAATAATGCTGATCAATTCACAATTGTTTAAATATTTTTAAATTACGTTGTAGATTCAATAAAGTTTATTTAGTAAAACGCGTTTGCAATAAATTCATTTTCACAATTCATATAAATTATTTTAGAGACAAAATGCTTACATAAACTTTATTTTTGTAGATGCTTTATCTGGGCGTAAGTACTTGGTTTTTTTTGTAAATTTTCATTTGTTGAAAAATCATATAGGTAAATTAATTAATTTTTTTTAAAAACTGTACAAGCATATCTTTAATAAATTGCATAAAATTAAATATAAATTGTGTAAAAGTAGAGAATTTGATACAGGTTTAGTAAAAATATGAATACGTTTTCATTTTTTAAATAATTATTATTTTCAATAATGTGATATAATCGATATATAAATATTGTATTTACTAAATTATAATTATTTAATTTTTATCTGGCAACAGTTGATATTGTTTTCTAGGGTTGATTGAAATGCATTCGAGAGTTTATGAAATTCATAACTTACTATTGTTGTAATTAATAAAAGCTAATATAATCTCCTGAGGATCTGTCTTTAATAAACAGTATGAGAACTAAATAGTTATTAAATCAGTTGTTATTAACACATACACATGAATATATGTTTTTTACATATTATTATTTTCTTAAATTTTTGATTTTTCTTATTTTAGTTGTAACTGGTAAGTTATTGTAATGGTTGTATATTTTTAATGCATAACTCTAAAAAAGTAGCAGGAAAATATTTCAAAGAACAGAATTCATCGTGTACTAATCAATTGGATAGGAATGAAGAAAAAACAGTCGTTTGGTAAAAGTAATTAAAAATTAAATAATATGTAGTAAATAATAATAAAAAAAAAACCAAGAAATTCTAATGCTAGCATAACTTCATAGGATGGTTACGTTTCAATTTTGAATGGAGAGTATTGGTAAAGTCCTATTTTAACGGACCGCTTCGCCACGACAGGGTGGGGAGGGGGGGGGGAGAAGTACATCACGTGGTTTTAAATAATTTCGAATATTTCTTTTATTAACACATTACAGCAATGTTTAGAGAAAAGATAAAATGTTCATTTTATTTAATGTATTAGAACATGCATTAAAACAGAACGAAGCACTTTAAAGAAACGTTTATATTTGTAAGATTATTCAAATATATGAAGGATTGATTTGTATAATATTTCCATTCAATCGAATCGAGTAATATAGCTAAATCAATGTGAAAAATTTTATTTTTAAATGAATTTTGAAGATTAATTTTTTTATTTCCTATAATAGTTGGAGACTATTAAAATAGACAATTCTTAATTTCAAATCCACAATTAACAATGAAAGTATTTACTCTTTCCATTCGAATCCATTTACTTCGTATTTTTAAAATATTAGGTTGGGAAAAAAGAAATCCATTATTTTTACGTGAACTTTATGTAACTTCTTTTGGATTCACTTTGTAAAAAGGTTTAAAACAGCTTTCATGTAGATTTTTAGGTCTTACGCGTTACCACTGCTGACTTGCGGTTAACTTCGATCATTTTTGATATTTTATAGATATTTTCGACGATGCTGTATCCACATGCGAGGTGCATCACTAACATCAAAAATACCCGAACGGAATCGTCGAAACAAAAATTGTACGTAACTGGTTGTTACAATATTATATAGGACGATAAACACCTTTCACAATTTTAGCCACCCGGCTATCTTTTTCGCTGTTACAAGAGAAAAACGAAAATGTATCGAATTTTCTGTTTGTTGTCTTCCATTTTTAAAACCTTGTACTCGTAACTGAATGAATCAAACAAAAAACCGCAAGAGGATATTTTAGTGTCAAATGTCACCTTTCCAACGAGCATAAATCTGAAATTGTTTGATCGATACCTCACGAGATATCGATCACTACAGACGTCTACTGAAAAAAAAATGGATTACTTTTCCCCCAAACTAATATAAATGTTTAAACGTCGATTTTATTCTAAGAAATAACTTAGAATAAAAATTCTTTGCTTGTTAAAACATGTTTAAAAAATTGTTTCCAATATCTTATGCAAATAGTTGAATTAAATATAATTCAATAAAAACGGTTTAATTATTTTTAAAATGTTTGGGCCATTAGTATTTAATTCTATTATTTCTCTTTTACTGAAATTTCAAAAACACTATTTAAATTTCAACAGATTTAAATTTTTGATAAATATTTCTTTTCAGAAGCATATTCATTTTAAAAAATGTTTCCCAGTCTTATTTGTCATCAAATTACTAAACAAACACGTATTTCGAAATTCATTGTGGCTTTGTAATCTGCTGATTTAGTATCGCTTTGGGCGATGGGTTGAGTACAAATAAGATTCAACCAGTTATACTAATTGTAATTCAACGATTTAACTCAAAAGCTGAATAAGGCAGATTAAAATTTAAATACGAGTGAATGAAACTTCTGAAAATTTATGCAACTATAAGTAGATATATTGTAGAAAAGAGTCATCATTGATTGTATAATGGTTTTACTATACTTATATTTTGCCGATTATATAAGGGTTGAAAATATCGTTATGATACACAAAACTAGCGTGATATATCTGAAAAAGTTTAATTCATAAATGTTATCAAAATAAGTGTAGTTGAAGCATATATCTTTAATGAATTCATTTTATCTATTTATTCTAAAACTGATCTATTTTGAGAAGGAAAATTTCCTTGCATCTTAAGGTATTAAGAAACCATAGAATTTCCTTCAACTTTAAAACAAAGCTCATAAACAATTGTGTAAAAACATTTTGAGGGAGAATCACATGACTTGTGAATAAAGATCCTCAAGTGTTTCAATTATTGATCATTAGATTCTCTGAAATTTTTTATAAATATCTTTTAATTTAGGATATAAATTTTATTCTTAACAATAATATGAATCAATCTGTCTGTGTACATATACCTATCTATTTATATGTGTACATGTATCATATTAAAGGATATGTTTTATATTTATTGCAGGAAGTGAGTAATTTTACATTAATAATTCCAATCTTTGCAGAATATATACTTTTTATATTAACTTACTTCCTTTTTTCTGTTATAGAGTAGTATTCTGAATGCTATTTTTTAATATATTATTCTTACATCATCTTTAGATTTCCGGAAAACATATAAATGAAATTCATTTAAAAGTAAATTTTGAAATACACTACAGGCCATTAAAATTGCTACACCAAGAAGGTGACATGCTACAGACGTGAAATTTATACGAAAGGAAGAAGGTGCTGTGATTAACTTTTCAGCGCATTCAGACAAAGCAGGCGCCAGTAGCGACACCTACATTGTGTTTAAATGAGGAAATTGTTCAGCCGATTCCTCATACACAAATTGCATTTGAACGTTGTTGCCTGGTGAAAAGTTGTTGTGATGCCTCGTGTAAGAAGGAGAAATGCGTACCAGCACGTTTCTGACTTTGATAAAGGTCGAATTGTAGCGTACCGGGATTGCGGTTTATCTTATCGCACGTCTTATCGACGTGCTGCTCACGTCGGTCGAGATCCAATGACTGTTAGCAGAATATGGAATCGATGGGTTCAGGACGGTAATAGGGAACGCCATGCAGCATCTCAACGGCCACCTATCACTAGCAGCCGAGAAGACAGGCATATTACCGCATGGCCGTAATGGATCGTGCAACCACGTCACGCGCCGTAAGTCAAGAAACGGGGTCGTTTGGAAGACAACAATTGTCTGCACGAACAGTTCGACGACGTTTGCAGCAGCATGGACTCTCAGCTGGGAGAACATGGTTGCGGCTTCCCTTGACGCTGCGTCAAAGACAAGAGCGCCTTCAATGGTGTGATCAACGACGAACATGGGCACACGAATGGCGAGACGTCATCTTTTCAGATGAATCCAGGTTCTTTGTACAGCATCATGATGGTCGCATCAGTATTTGGAGGCATCGTGGTGAACGCACACTGGCAGCGTGCATTCGTCATCGTCATACTGGCCCATCACCTGGCGTGCCATTGGATACACGTCTCGGTCACCTCTTGTTCGCATTGACGGTGCTTTGAACAGTGCACGTTAAATTTCTGGTGTGTTACGACTCGTGGCTCTACCCTTTATTCGAGCCCTGCGAAACCCTACGTTTCAGCAGGATAATGCCCGACTGCATGTTGCCGGTATTATACGGACCTTCCTTGATACGGAACATGTTCGGCTGTTGCCCTGGCCAGCACGTTCTCCAGATCTTTCACCAATAGAAAACGTCTGGACAATCGTTGCCGAGCGACTGGCTCGTCACCAAACGCCAGTCACTACGGTTGATGAACTGTGGCATCGTGTTGCAGCTGCATGGGCATCTATACCTGTACATGCAATCCAATCTCTGTTTGACTCAATGCCCAGGCGTATAACTGCTGTTATTACTGCCAGAGGTGGTTGTTCTGGGTACTGATTTCTCAGGATCTATCCAGCCAAATTTTTTGA
This sequence comes from Latrodectus geometricus, assembly GCA_026290005.1. NCBI lineage: Eukaryota > Metazoa > Arthropoda > Arachnida > Araneae > Theridiidae > Latrodectus > Latrodectus geometricus. The sequence continues at coordinate 265,652 of JAPDSC010059335.1, forward strand.
AAATGTAATCACTTGTTATTTCTAGTATAATATATTTGTCCAATAAATACCATTTTGTTATCTGCATTTCTTCCTGGTGTAGCAATTTTAATGGCCAGTAAGTGTAGTTCAAAAATGGACCTTTTAAATTTCATTGACATCTTAATTCTTCAATAAAAGATTATGTGACTATTTGAATTCATCCAAATAAATATAATGCCACTAAATTTGTGAAAAAATAATCATGTTCGTTTAACAAAGAAAGTATTGCTCTAACATTTGGAAAGTACTGCATTCAATACTAGTTAATGTTCGTCGTGTTGAGAGGGATCAAATAATTATATTAAAATATCATTGTTTTTTCTCATAAAATATGTATGACATCTAAAATTTGAGTTTAAAATGTTACTATTGCATCGTATTTCTTATAAGTTTTTGCTAACAATCTTTATTTTTCCTGCTTACAGACATTGTTGGCGGAGGTAAGTAATAAATATTTGATTTTTTGAGATTTAAGTGAATTTACTTGAAAGATCTCTCATCGCAATCAATTTCCAATGATAATTTAATTTTATTACATTCTTCATATCTTATTCCATTTTTTTTCCTATATTACAGTTGAACATGCTGCAGACAGTAAGTTACTTTATGAAACTTTATGCAATAAATCAGTTCCGATTCCTAGTTATAAAATTCATTGGAAAATGAAAGAATTTCCAAAAAATCATTGATTATGGTTTTCAAAAATGGGCATCACGCAATCAGTAATTTCTTCAATTGTAAATTTGTTTCATTTTTAGTAATGCATCGTCTGCTAATTATAATGGATATCTCAGCAGAATTTCCTTTACTTACTCTTATTCACCTATAAAACGATCATTCTCGGTGACAATTTTATGAATCTTTTGCTCAAGTCACTTTCAGCACGTTTTGAAATGAAGTCATTATTTCATTGACAGCTTATCCGTTCTCTGAACATTGACTATCGGTCCTGAGTACAGATCTCGAATTCTGAAGAAAATAAGTCAGATGAAAGTTTACAGCATTGAATTCTCTTAAATGGACAGAAAAAGTTTGAAATACATACAGGAACAGTCAAGGTTAATGTGGAATGACAAGCTTTAACTTTTGTACACTCTGAAATGTCCTTAATACAAATTATTTTCAAGGTGGTTAACAATAATTAAAAAATTCCAGAATGTTTTCTTTTTCTGTTATGATGAATGCCTTTTATTATAAATTTGTCATATTTCAATTCATCTTAATAGAAAAGCATCGATAAGAAACTAAAATTAGTAATTTAAAGCAAATAAGACTTCGGTAGAGTTTGAGATTATTGAAATCCGTTTTACACGTGTTTTATAAGAAACGGAGCTCTTTAACTAATAGCATATTTTTCAATCAGATTTTGCGAATTTATTACCAATAAGAATTTAACTTCGAAATCATAAGTTTGTGAGAAATGTTTGTGACATTTAAAATACATCTAAAATTAGAATACAAAATTAATTTCTTGAAAAAAAATAGATTAGTAATATGGTAGAATACATTTTACGTGTTTTAAAAATAATTTAAAACACATAAAATGTATTTATTATTGTAATTTATTATAAAATGTATTAATTAACTTTCACTTATTGTTTTGAATGCATAAAGTACAATCAATGATTTCTATTACTTGCTGTTTATAAAACAATAAACATGAATACTTATTCTAGATCTTCTTGAAGGTGGTATGTATTTTTCATTTTATTTATCCATTGAAATTGTTTTTAAGAAGAATCTCGCAGTTTTCCTATTCTCATCAAATAAAGAATTCCTATAAATTTAAACCACAAAATAATTCAAACCATTTTAGTGCTTTCCTGTGAAGGGTTGAAGCTAATTATTTGGACGATTCTGAAATATTTTATGAATTTGCTTTTACGGAGTTCACGGAAAGATAAGACTCTTTTTTGAGTGCATAGAAATGCTAACTTAAACAAGTAATTTAACCCTTCTTTGCATGAATTTTTCTTTATTGGTGAAATAAATCAAGTTGATATAATTCATGTTCAAAATTAAAGGAAAAATGGTTAAAAAAATCTTAGTATATATTTATAGTATAAATTTAGCAAAAAACAATATGCTAAAAATTTCCATCATCATCCAAATTTAGATCATTAGCTTAGTACTCAATAGAAATAAAAGAGGAAAATAACAGAAACACGTGTTACAAACCTTTCTTCCACTCATTTTCAATTCAATAGAAACTCTAATATAATAAAACAAAATTATAAACGAAATCATACGTTTATTGCAACTACAACAAACAGCGGAATGAGACAACTTCAAGCTCGTTTCACTGATAATGACACTAGCTTATTTTTGACAGCTATGTTTCTTTTTATGCAATGGACATTAAAAAGTTATCCAAACACGATCCACTTAAAGTGAACTTGTTCTTTTACATAATTTTTGGGCATTATAGGTTATGATGGAAATTTCCACCATTATGCAAAGAAGGGTTAAAATGTTGGGAAAATCCATTATTTTCAAGACATTAGCTTTGTTTAAATGTGTTTTAGGGTCAATCTTTAGATCATTTCAGTGATTTTATGAATTGTGTGTATTCTATTTTAAATTCTACATGAACGCCGTCATTGGCTGTTACAGTAGAGAGAGCAACCACAGCTTTCATTTTCACCTTTATCATTGTTCCGAATTTTCTCACTGAATGGAAAGAATAAAAAAGAGTTTTCAGTGAGAACTTTTACAACGAGCATAAATATGAAATTGTTGACATTTTACGAGATAATTGATTTCTTATTCGAAGTCACTTTTGTGTTTACTTATTAATCCCTAAATTCTATAAACTAACATCAAAATTTTGATACAAAGATTTAATTATCATCTATGTCAAAAGGTAAAGAGCAGTTTCGTGTTAAGCTACGACACATTGTTGGATCACGTGGTCCCGATTGCGATCCAAGAAAAATCTTAAACACTAACTGTTTTCGTATCTCGTAAAAACTGTTAAGCTAATCATTAAGTAATAAATCAAGTTAACAATTTTTCTCTTTTTTATATTTCAGTTGGAGACATAGGTGAAGGTAAGGGAGAACTTTGTTCTGTTTTTTATTTTAATGTGCATTTACAAAATTTCTATAATGGAAGTGTTTCTAATTCATAAAAATAATATCTTAATAACCCAATGGTAATTTACATACATACAATTCATTAAAAGTACAAGTAATGCATATTTTAAAAATATGATATTCATTGATATAGTTGGACATTTACTGATGTACGAAATAAAATATATCATTTAATTATGAAACCTGTGCACAACTAAATAAAGAACAAATTATTTCTTCATTTATACTTAATATTCACGAAACATTTTTAATGTAATGGACTGGTTTACTTATTTAGCATTGTTAAAAACTTTCACTTATTGTTTTGGTAACTTGAAATATCAATTGAAGTTGACAATTTTAAGTTTTACAATAAAAGCTTACTTTACACTTAAACATTAATAGCTTTTTTATACGGGGAATCCCGTTTTCTCAATTTATAAAATATTGTTGCATACGAAATAAAATATTAATGAAAATATTGGCATAAATGTTATGTTGTAGAAACATTTTTGAATAAAATAAAATTTTAATTGACTGTTTAATGCTGTTAATTTTTAAGATATTTACTTTAATAAAAATTTATAGAATGAAAATTTGAAATGATATTGTTGTTCTTTAAAATTGTATTGCATTTTCTTTACACAATTTAGATGTTCTTGGAGCAGGTAATTTGTTTTTCTTACAATTTTTCCTGTAACACTTTTATTTAAAAATATCAACAAGGCTCCACTCAAGACATTCAGGTTTGGAATTATTCAATTCCAAATTGGAATGTCTTAAAGTGAAACTTGAAGGAAAGAAGTAGAGCTGGGCATTTAAAGTATTTCGAAAAGTATATTTGCGGGATGAAAAGATTTTCGATGAAGATGCGATATAAATAAACAAAATTATATAAAATTATTTCAAACTAATTTGACATGTCCTTTTTGCATTATCACAGGATTTTATTTTATTTTTTTTTGTTATATAATATATTAATTTTAAAATTAAAAATAAAAAATTTCCTTAGGTCTAACAATGGCTTTTCCTACGTCATAATTTTAACAGAACAGCTAAAAATATAATATGTTTAATCGCTTTCTTAGATAAAAATGTAATTTGACAATGAGAGGTATACTTATTTCCTATAACTACATTTAGAATACATTAACTTGTAATAAAGAAACTTAACTCCATTACATTTTTCATTTCTGGAATATTCAGTTCATTCATTTGAAAATTATAATTAATAAAAAATATAATACTCATAAATGTATAGTTTCAAATTTTTTGATATGCTAGTCAAAGTTTCTATATTCTGGATTTTATTTTTCAGTTATTCATTTCAGTATTATAAAACAAATGCAAACAAAAAAATAAACAAAATTTTTATTAAATATAATAAAAAATAATTTATATTTAAACGATATTTAATAAAAATTTCTTTTAGAAACTAACATTTCAGTTAGATGTTTTTTTAATAAAAAATGTATAATTTGGGAAAAAAAAATTTGTGCTTTTACCATTAAAATTTGAAGAATATATAAAAAAATTAAGTATTATCTCTCTCACTGTATATTTTCTGTTAAAAATATTTTACGAATTTAAAGTGAATGCAATTTTCAATTACATTGATCCTTAAGAAAAATTATTTCAACAAAATTACGAACTTTGGCTCAGCATTATTATCCCTGGCTCGAGTTAAAGGATCATATTTTATTTGAATATAATACTAATTATATAAAAATATGTTTTCCAACAATTAAGATGCATTTTGTTGTCCTTTTTCAGTTGGGAAGGCTCTTTCTAGTAAGTATACTTGGAAAATAAGCTCGGTTTTTGTTATATTTATTATTTAACTAGATTTTAGCTTTATTAAACTTCTATCAAATTCATAAAAGCTTTATTGGTTGAAATAATATGAATTCCCACAACATTAACCTTGCTAATAAAATATGAGAACCATTGAAGTAATATTTATTTTCATGAAAAGTTGATTTACTTTTTTTTCTTGAAATCATAGGCACTGCAGATGATCGTAAGTAGAATTTTCCTTGTTACATTATTATGTAGATATCAAGGCAAAATAAATAAGGGTCTGCTGTGTTTTGTATGTCAGAAATAAAACATCAAAAGTAATTTTGGACATCATTTCTCATATATGTTTTTGTGTGCATTTACATAGAATTTTTAGATTTTGATCCAATGTAATATCTTATTTTATGTCATATAATATTGTATTTATTTATATAGAATTACCATGAAATTTTGGCTTGAAATTAGGAGATAATATTTGAATAAATTCATACATTTATAAGTAAATTGTAAACTTAAGGTTCTTTTATTATAAATATCGAATGTTATCAGAAAGTATTCGCTTGTTTCTAACTTTAGATATGTTTTCGTGACGAACTCCAAGTATTGCTAAAAATATTTTTTTCCTCCATTTTATAACGGTAAAAATAACGCATCCAATTTAGTTTGAAAGTGCATAATATTTTTCATAACTGGATTTAATTTAAACGCCTCAACTATCAATTGTGATTTAATAGCTACACTTTATTAATATTAAGAAATGCAAAAACTAATGGAATCTTATATTCTGTTTAATATTATTGGGACCCCTTTAACATTCATTATTTTAATATCCTCACATTTTAGTAATTCCTGTGTTCCTCTCCACAAATGGTTCCACAAAAGCAGTTTCGAACGCCACCTACACATACTTTGTTACAATATCATTCAATTGCTTCCAATCTAATTTGATTTTAATTTTGAAATAAATTTAAGTGAAAATTTACTAATAAAAGTATTTCACCAAAAATTTTAATATTTTGATTTTTTTTTCAGTTGTAAATTTCATAGACCATCTTTGAATTTGACTTCCTTACAAGTATGTTCCATTTTTTGTCACAGATATGCAATAAAATGAAAATCAAAGTTATTCAAACGTTTTAAATACTTTTCCTAAATGCTTGATTAATATTTCTATTTGTCTTATATATCTTGAAGTGTTAGACTTAAAATTAAATGCAATTAAAACTTAAAATCAAGAGACATTAATATTTGCATTATATTTACAAGAGTTAATAATAAATATATCGAAAATATTTTTATACTGCATTCACAAAAATTAAAGAATTTTTATTTATTAAATTAGATCTTGTTAAAAAATATATATTGCGATTGTTTCTATTTCTTCAAAAGTGCTCGTCTTTTGCGCTATAGTGTAGAAATGCTTCATGAAGGCAAAAATATTTAACAACACAAGAAACAAAAAAGTTAATATGAAAAGTTACTTTAAAAAAGATTTGAAGTGTAACATTTTTGAGATAATTTTATGGTTCATCAGCAGGCATCTAAAAATTAAACTTTTGAACCTTTTTCTCTACCTTGGCATTTCGGCTGCCCATCGAGAATTTGACACCACCGCATTCCAAGAAGAGCTTCTCAAGAAAAGAGACTCTCAAGCACAAAGACTTTATAACTTTTAGGACAGAACATACATGAAAGGATTGATAAGCCAATCTCTGACCATAGCAAACATCAAAAATACAATTGGAGGACATCCTGTTATACAACAATAAAAATTTTTAACAATAGGAAATTTACTTAAGTTCATTTAAAAATATTGCAGTAAGCACTTACAATGAATGAACTTAGGATAAAAATAGATATAGAATTGTCATTTTCCAAAAACCATAATACCAATTCATGGAATTTGTATTTATAAAAGTATTTTATAAAATACTGGTTGTAATTAGTACACATAAAATACTTTGAAGCAATTTAGGAAATAAGTATTTTAATAAGGAAAATATTATATAAAAATATTTCATTTTTTTGTTCAGTTACTTGCTTTCGATTTGCTTATGAAACAATTTGACACAAGTCTGTTTATAGTACTTTTCATAAAAAAAAAGTAGTGACATACTGAAAAAATTAAAATAACACAAATCCACAAAATGCATTCCAAAAGTAGGTAATAACATAATTATTAAAATTTCTAACTTGAATGCATTTCTAGATTGTATTTAAATATCCGTCTTAAATATGCTTTTAAGCTACATTTTGTACCATTATTACACTAGAAGAATTTCAAGGAAATATTTGCTAATGAAATAAAGTAAACAATCAAAAGTTAAAGTTATCTTAAAAAAACTAAATTTTAATTTAGTTAATTAAAAAACTCAGATGTCAATAAAATGTCTCAATAATTATATAACTATATTTTGTTATTTTGCTTTAAATATGTCAGATAAGTTTTAATAAAAAATGGACAGTTAATTTTTCATAAAGTTTTAGGATATTTCTTATAATATGTTAATGGTAAAATTTTATGCTGGATGCTATTATAAATAGCTTATTCATACTTAGAAAGAGATTAACATACGTTTTCTTACGTTTCAATATAGGTATCAGAAACTTCAAGATTGGACAAGAAGATTCATGTTTACAACAATTTTGTAAGATAGTAAACTATTGAAAAATAAAGTTTTTCAGCTTATTATTTTGCATATTTAAATTACATTATACAATTAGTTAATTAGGGCGTTCGCTACCGATATGAGAAAATAATGAATCCCGACCAACCCATAGCGGCTTATAAAATTCTTCTCCAAATGCAATAATTTATCTGGGGGTCAATTCTTCTGAATCACAAATTGTATCTAAATTACATCCAGGCTATTAAAAGCTCCCTTTAAATTTAAAGAAGACTTCTAGAAGTGATTATCGTGTAATTCTGGAACAAGAAAATGGGAGAGAAACACCAGTTTCAAAATTTATTTTATATTCTCATTAAAATGCCTGTTAAATAATTCTTTATTAACCTGAGTACATGTTTATCAATAAGGAATATAAAATTTAAATATTTGAATGGGCTGAATATTTAGAGATAATGTGCGTGCGCGTTTTTTCTAAATTAATTGACGAGCAGCCATCATTAAGAAAATCATAAAATAACCAATAAACAGCAAGTTAGTAACTTCTTCTTGCATATAAAACAGTAACTTCAAAAATTTAATGCAGTATATTAGTTTGGGGAAAAAGAAATCCATTATTTTTACGTGAACTTTATGTAACTTCTTTTGGATTCACTTTGTAAAAAGGTTTAAAACATCTTTCATGTAGATTTTTAAGTCTTGCGCGTTACAACTGCTGACATGCGGTTAACTTCGATCATTTTTAATATTTTATAGACATTTTCGACGATGCTGTATCCACATGCGAGGTGCATCTCTAACATCAAAAATACCCGAACGGAATCGACGAAACAAAAATTGTACGTAACTGGTTGTTACAGTCTTATATAGGACGATAAACACCTTTCACAATTTTAGCCACCCGGCTATCTTTTTCGCCGTTACAAGAGAAAAACGAAAATGTATCGAATTTTCTGTTTTTTGTCTTCCATTTTTAAAACCTTGTACTCGTAACTGAATGAATCAAGTAAAAAACCGCAAGAGGATATTTTAGTGTCAAATGTCGCCTTTCCAACGAGCATAAATCTGAAATTGTTTGGTAGATACCTCACGAGATATCGATCATTACAGACGTCTACCGAAAAAATAATGGATTACTTTTTCATCAACCTAACACAAATTCCATTAAAAAATAATTATAAACTTAAATTGATATTCATCATCATGGGCACGACAGCGTAGAGTAGGGCAAGGCCTTCTGAACTAGAAGTAAACTCTTCCGATGCTTTTTTCTGATGACCAGATACTGATAAATTTTATTTAAGATATAAATGTCTTGCTAATATATAATTTTACTCCTTTAATATGAGGAAGCGATCATAAAATAATTCATGATAAATTAATTTATCAGGGAACTTTGAAATACAAATGTTTTGAATATTTTACAAATTAATATTATGTGTGTTCCAATAAAAGAAAATTTAAAATGGCATGATAATCATTAATTTCAAATGACTTAAATTAAAATTATAAGAAAATAATTATAGATAGGTAATATATAATTTCCTTCTAAAACAAGAAAAGAATATCGAGTGGTTTAAAATAAATATATGTAATTCAACGCAGTTATTTTTAAAATAGTTTTCCATGAATACAACATGATTCATTATTAGCAATTCAGAAAACAATTATAAAAAGGCCAACTCTTGAATCTATTTCTGTTCGTGAGATGAGGAAGTTATTAATGCTTTGCTATTTACAGATTCTCATTTCCGAAAAACATTTCTTGAAAATGCAATTTTTCATTAGCGTCTTAGTAAAATTAAATGCTGTAAGATATTTATTTTCAAATCTGCAAACAAAATACACATCCTTAACTTTAGTAGGTTGGAGAAATCTATTAATTATATTTATTTTATTTAACATATTTCGCAAATGACTTAGGATCGATCTTTAATTCCTGGTGATGCCGGCCATCATTTTTGGGATTTTATCCACACAACAGTGCGCGAGCATTAACATAAAAAGATACCTGAAAGAAATGAAATTTATATATCTTTAGTTGTTACAATATCGAGACGAGGAATTCAATGTACAATTTCAGCTGTCTAGCTTGGATTTATACCTTTATCAAAGAAAAACTTAAAATGTACAGAACTTTTTTTTTTAACACTGTGTAGCTTTTAATTGAATGGACCAAACAAAAAAAAGCAAAACAATTTTTTACAGCAAAATTTCATCTTTCCAACGAGAATAAACCTGAAATTGTTTCATCAATGCTACCATCTACCGAAAAATAATGAATTTTTCCTCCAATCTAATATATTAGTTTGGGGAAAAAGTTATTCATTATTTTTTCGGTAGACGTCTGTAGTGATCGCTATCTCGTGAGGTATCTATCAAACAATTTCAAATGTATGCTCATTGAAAAGGTGACATTTGACACTAAAATATCCTATTGCGGTATTTTGTTTGATTAATTCAGTTATGAGTACAAGGTTTTAAAAATAGAAGACAACAAACAGAAAATTCGATACATTTTAGTTTTTCTTTTATAATGGCGAAAATGCTAACCAGGTGGCTAAAATTGTGAAAGGTGTTTATCGTCCTTTATATGACTATAACAACCAGTTACGCACAATTTTGGTTTCGTCGATTCCGTTTGGGTATTTGGATGCTAAAAATGCACCTCGCATGGATACAACATCGTCGAGAATGTCTATAAAATATCAAAAACTATCAAACTTGACAGCATGTCAGCAGTCGTAGCTTCGCACAAGACCTAAAAATCTACATGAAAACTGTTTTAAACCTTTTTACAAAGCGAATCTGAAAGAAGTTACAAAAAGTTCACGTAAAAGTAATGGATTTCTTTTTCCTCCAATCTAATATATTTATTCCATTTTTAAAAAATTATATTGCATATTTTTGAAATTTAACATTTCTTGCATGTCTTGCAGTAATTGAACAAAAGAATTTTCTAATTTAGATTCTCAAAAGCGTCTCGATTATATTTTTTTTATTCTATATATGCAAATAATTTTCACTGATAATGAAGAAAATTATTATAATTCACAATGATTTATCAACAAACACTATTCTTCCATGAGTTTTGTGGTTTACATTTTATTGTTATCGTTTGTTGTTATGTGATAAATTGTAAGTGATATTTATCTTAAATTTGGACTCTAGTTAAATCTTTAAGATTTGATGATCAATTTTAAAAAAAATAATTCTTTTTTTTTTTTTTTTTTTTTTTTTTTCAAATATTGGAACATTAAATTAAAAGACGTAAAATATTTTTCTACTTGTTATACAAAATATGCACGAAAATATTACTAATGGGAATACATGGATACTATAGACCTAAATTAGCTTCAAAAGAGTATAGTTACCGAATATTCGAATTAATTCTTCGAATATTATTTTCGGAGAGTCCAGTAAGATACGGCTGATGCAGCAGTCACTATAATGGTTGTTAGGCGATCGCTCATCTAGTTTTACGAATTTTAAAAACTACATGGAGAATTAAATTTATTAAAATTAATTTTGAATGCACCAAAATTAATTTGATAAAAATATTCTATTTCTTGATTCTTTATAGGTAAGTCCACTTGATAGACTGCGGGATCTACTTCGCATGTAAATTTTATTACCGTGATTGGTGTGGTTTTGAACAATAGCAGGAAGTTCGCTCACTTGTTTTATTTACTGAACTATTCTGTGCTTTACGTGGCAGGTTTGTGAAACGGGGTCGACACTTGCACATTGAATTAGAGTTGGGATTTCCAAATCGGCGATTTTATCAGCTACTAAATTAGTTAAACTTTCATTTAAGGCAACCAGAATGCACTGTGTTGTGTTGGGAAGCCATAATGATTTTAATAACTGCTTCCTCAGCGAGCCCACAGAGGATTCGAAATCAAATCATTCTCCGAATTCAGAATTTGAATCTACCTCAAACACTACATAATTAAATTTGGTCGAATCTGCTGAGATATTGCCAATATATATATATATACCAAGTCACGGAGGCGAGTAACATTACCCACGTCACACTACTACAAACTCGTTTACAGAGCAGGCCACATTTATACATGATCTCAGGAGAAAGAAATACAGTAAACGTTCATGCCTGAACCAAGATTCGAACCCGGGACCAACAGCCTAGGAATGAGGAATGCTAAGCACTGAATCATTGGCTGGTACAAATCAATAATTGAAAGAACATACATAAATGAAAAATAAATTACGGAAAAATATGACGCTGTCGTACTTATGGCGCAAGATTCTCATTTTAAGTGTGTGTGAAGAGAAAGTACTTCAGCAACGGGACAGCCCACGTGTCATTTACAATTGTAATTCACAGTGTTTTGAACACAAATTGATTCCTTCCAAAAAATAATATAAATATAGGTGGATACTAGTAAAGTACACGTTTGTTGAACAAAAAACATCTAGAAACATTACAGATCATTAGATTTAACTTGACTTCAAAATTAAGACGGTCAGCAGCGTGTTTTACACGAGGTCAACAATTATAGCTGTCGAGTTAATTTATTTTTCATTTATAAAGAGCAATGCACTCTATAAAAATATATCCTCTTTGTTAGTTAACAAAATATACAAATACAAGTTCTAAAATAGACAAACATATGTTTCAATATAGATAATCGCCCCTTAATTTTTTTTGGAAATTATTTGTTTCGTTTTCAATCAGAAACAACCAAATTAAAATAAATCAATATTTTATGGAAAATATAAATTACACAATACAAATCGATGTTTGCTTAATATTATATATATATAATACATACATACACATACATACATGTATATACACACACATACATACATACATATTTATTTATTACCATGAAAATTAAATATTCCCCTTAATCTATGAAAAGCCTGGTGCACTAAATGTTAAAAAAAAATAATTAAATAAATATGATTTACATACGACAATTTATACAATTGAGAATAAACATTACTAAATTGATATATTCTGAATATTTAGTTAGGGCTATCGAAGTTTTACGGTAAGAAATA
>JAPDSC010059343.1:5495-20322 GCA_026290005.1 Latrodectus geometricus
CCCCCCCCCTGAGCATCTCCGATTTTCGTTGCAACCGTTTTATATAACAAGCGTTTTCTTTTTCTCTAGCTCCCCCCCCCTTTGCCTAGGGGGTGGACTGAATTTAAATAAAAACGTTCTTTCTCGCGTTCTTTTAGCAATTGCAGACTTCCGGTTTTTCGACGTGAGAGCTCCATTCAGAGACAGGAGACAATAAAGGAAAGTTATCAAACGCTTTTCCGCTGCATTTGTCGCTGTTTCTTAGGTGTTTATTTGTAACTCAGGATGTTGCATTGTGAAGGTTTTGCTCACTTGGTGAGCATACAATGGCGTCAGTGATTTTATGACTCTCGTAGAAGTTGCGCTGCATTGTGTTCTGAGGGGGATCTGTCAGTTTGACCTTTCACTCAATAGGATTCATAGAGTAGAGGATATTCTAACTTACTCATTCATTTTGATTTGGTTTAGTCTATACAATTTTAAAATTGATTTATTTTGATTACTCAGATAATATTATTTGCTGAGCTGATATGTTGACCTAATTCAATCGTTGATTTTGACTGTTCAGTCACTGCGATTCGTAGCGATTTGGATGATCTTTGATTCATTCATTGAGTTTGACTCTGCAGAGTCAAACTCAATGAATGAAGTTAGTTTCGAATTGTAAGTTCGATTCAGATATTTATGTAAAACCACGTTCAATTCAAAAGTGATCTAAATAATTTAGCATAAAAACATGATATTTTTATAATTTAGCATAAAAACATAATTTTTATTCAAAAGAATTCCATAAATTAAATTTTTTCTCTAAATGTTTCGTAGTTAATCGAATAAGTTCTAGAACGCTTGAAATTCCTTTTGTTACGAAACTATAAAATATTGTTGCTGGGAGTACTTTCATCCGTATTCTAAAGCGTTTCCTATCGGTGGCCTATCAGACGATGTGTAAACGCTAAAATGAGCAAAACAATTTTTTTTACAAAAAAAGAAAAACAGAGAATGTTGTTATTTATAAGCAAAAAATACAATGTGAAAATTTCAAAAGAAGAAAGGAAAAAATCCGTTACGTCACACGCATAAGCACATTCCTTTCTACTCCCAGTGATACCTCGTGGAGAGCAATTTTAAAAGGAGGGAAACAACTATACGCGCTTTTTTAATCGAAAACAGTTACGGAATGGAAGGTCATATCGCTTACATTAATTATGTATCCTCATGCAGTTCGTGTCATCATTCATTATATTTTAAATTAAGTATTCTAGCTTTCCACAAGATTTCCAAGTTTTCTCCCTTATATTACAAGAGTATGACCTACTATCTATTAACTCTTCTTTGCATGATTTTTTCGTTATTGGTGAAATAAATCAAGTTGATATAATTCATGTTCAAAATTAAAGGAAAAATGGTTAAAAAAATCTTTGTATATATTTATAGTATAAATTTAGCAAAAAACAATGTGCTAAAAATTTCCATCATCCTCCAAAGTTAGATCATTAGCTTAGTACTAAATAGAAATAAAAGAGGAAAATAACAGAAACACGTGTTACAAACCTTTCTTCCACTTATTTTCAATTTTTTAGCAATAGAAACTCTAATATAATAAAACAAAATTATAAACGAAATCATACGTTTATTGCAACTACAACAAACAGTGGAATGAGACAACTTTAAGCTCGTTTCACTGATAATGACACTTGTTTATTTTTGACAACAATGTTTCTTTTTATGCAATGGACATTAAAAAGGTATCCAAACACGATCCACTTAAAGTGAACTTGTTCTTTTATATAATTTTCGGGCATTATAGGTTATGATGGAAATTTCCACCATTATGCAAAGAAGGGTTAAAAGTCATGCGAAATGAATCATATAAAGGCATTCAATTGAAACATAAATTTATAAATTAGTCACAGATCAAGATCCCGTTACAAGTTTCCATTTCGAACAATCGTTCTCCATTCAATCACGGACAAGAATTCAGCTGACAAACAGGAAATGGATTTCATTTATATAAATTGCAGAAAATTTCCTTCCAAACTTTCTATACTTTTTCTTTATCAACCACGTTTATCCCTTAACAGAAAAAGGGCCCTTTTTTTGTTCACCTGGTTTCATAACAAGTGCATATTTTTATTTCGGATGACTTTTAATAGATAGTGGGTATTATTCTTGTGATACAAGACAGAAAACCTAGAAAGAGCCCAAAGACCATCTTTGATAGACGTCCTTGAAGATGAAATCCAATTTTCTCGTTTGAATAAGTTTTTTTTTTACCCTTTTTGTAAAATATTTTATAAAAAAAGAATTGAGTTATTGTTTCTTAAGCAACCAGATCTCCTCATGTTTAATGTTTCCCGCCAGCAGACCTCCTTTTGCTTAACTCGGAATGAACTTTACCAGTTTTGTAGAAATCGTTGGATTTTTTTTTCTAGAATTACAACAAGACGCCCTTATATTTTTTTAAATAAGAAATACACTAAAGGGCAAAAATAAGTAAAATGAATTAAAATATTTAAATGAGCTATGAAGGATAACAGTTGAAAAATTGTATATATAATTAAAATGAAATTAAATTATCCATTATATATGTACAAAAGTATTGGGTTTAAAAAAAATCAAAATTTGCGGTGGATGGGGTTCCTTAAATGCACGGAAAAATTATTTGCTTGATACTCTGGCAATCTTTTGGAAGGGACGGTCTAGATTTTCTTTCTGCCTGCTAAATGTCTTCTGTTTTTTACTAAGAGAAGAGTTCCTCATGGTCTATTGAGCTTTTAGTCTTGAACGTCGATTTCCCATGACTTTCTTTTTCCATATTGTTTTAAACTGAATTGTTGGAGCTGTTAAATGCCATGATGTGGGCAAGTTGTCAGGTAGTGAAGTGGCTTTTGCACATGCGCAGTAGTGGAATGAAGCTATATTAAAGCTTTTAAAATAAATAAAGAAGGGTCCATGGGTAGGGAGGAAAAGCATCTCATTTTTGCACATATGCAGGGGAGGGATAGAAATATCAGGTTCTAAATCCAAGATGGAACGGCCTGTATTACCATTAATGCAGCCTTATTGCCAATTCTTCATTGCCCAGTTTCTGAGGGCGGTTTTCATAGAGCATAGAGGGAGGGGCATGGTTGTGTTTTGGTCGTTTGAGATGGAGAAATTATTAGCATCTTAGTCTGCTCTTTCGTTCCCTGCAGTTCCCACATGGGCTTTTAGCCAACTGATTGTGATGTGCCGAAAAAGATGAGATCATTCTGGATCGATCGAACTACAGGGCTTTTACTGGTAAGATTAAGAACTGATTTAAAACACGGTCAGGCCAAATAGTGCCGGAAGATGGAAATTACTTACCATGATGGGCGGTCTTTTTTCAAGCTAGAGTTTCTGTTGGATATAGTGAACTTCTTCCTCTGAGTTTGGTCTGACATACTGATGTGTAACCACCCCTGCCAAGAAAGATTGCTGCTGCTCTTATGTGATTCACTGTTTTTTTACCCATTGATGGAGATGTTGATCTTGCCCTTTCCAAAGGCTGGAACATTAATTTTTTCCTTAATTGAGATCTGTAGTTCCAGATGAAAACTTTCTGCATGGAAGATCACCTAATGTAGCACTGCAAGATTTTTTCCTTTCGGTATTTTCAAGCGATACTGCTTACAAACCGAAAAATCCAGCATTTTTTATTGAAGGCCGTTTGATGAATGCATGGAAGATCCATTGAAAAGATTGACTCTTTGGATTTATGCTCCTTCCTTAGCCTTATTAATTACATAATTTCATGAATTATTAAACGTCAACATGTCGTAGGAACTATTAAAAAACAAGTTATTATTGAATATCTTGTATTATAATTATTATGACATTTTTAACTGAAACTGCCACACAATATCTAAACTCTTTCCTAAATGAAAAATAAAAATATAGCATTTTTTAAACGAAATTATGGATTAAACAACGTGCTGATTTAATTATAGCCCCTTTCACTTAAAAATGGGTGTTGACATAAATGCTTAAAGAAATCAAATAAATCTTTTTTTTTTTCAAAGTTTTCTGCGACGAAGACTCTTCAACTGACAGTGCTGTGTCCCCCTTACCTTTTTTTACACAAAAAAAGCCGGTCCTCGTTGATTGTTGCACGCAGCGCAACTCGAGTTTGTTGAATTAGCACTTCATGTAATACTTTTTTTCTTTTTTGAACTGTGCCACTTAAATTACCTGTTTCATGCAGTTTTTAAATACATTTTGATAAAAAAAAATACCCAGAAAATTATAAAATTCTACTAAAAAAAGAAAGTAGAATTTTTTTTATCGTTTTCCTGCCTTTCTCCTATAAAAGTACATTTTTGGACTCTAGAAAAGAAAGCAAATGACTGAGAAAACTAGCAAATCCTAAAAGAAAAAATATTTTGCTTATGGTAACTGGAATTTAAGATTTGATTTTAAATGTAACGATACACTATAATAATATTTGGAGTCAGAAATTTAAATATGAAATGAAATTCCCGTAGCAAAGCTAAATTTTACACGATGAGTTAAGGTTCAACACCCAATTCACCGATTATTTTTAAGAGGAAATGTCTTAAATAAATTTGGAACTTGGCATGCAGTTTTTTCGATTTATTCAGAAATGTTTCGCACAAAAAATATTCATTTTATTTAGGCAACTTTTTGAAGTCAGGTTGAGACCATATCCAAGAAAACTGAATATAAGGGAAAAATAATACATCATTGAAAGTTTTAACCAACTTTAACTAATTACATTCAAATTAAAATTATTCCTAGATATAAATCAACGCTTTGAGTGTTAATTTTCAAAGTAATTTCTTTCAAATAAATATTACGGCATCTATTTTGTTAAGGTGTTAAAAAAAATTGATTTTTTTAAATCATCTTGTAAAATTTTACAGAATTAATATATGTATATTCGTAAAATAATTTAAATTCATTTTGTCTAACTCTCTATAACTGTTACTCTTACAGATGTGCAGATGTGTTTAAAAATTTCTTTAATGTCTAAGCATTTTGAAGGATGTTACGCAAAATGTCAATGCAAAATGACTTATTTTAGTGAATAAATTTTTCACATTTGCTCGCTTAACTTTTAAACAGAGGCTCCTCTAAATCTTACCAAATTACTTTCTAGCGCCCTAATTTTAAACCTTAATTCTTTTCTTTATAGAGAATTTATCTGAACTCCTACGATTCCAAATCAAGCTTATTTAATAATCAATAAATAATTATATAATATTTAATAAATAATTATTTAATAATAATAAATTTTCATTACTTTGTTGACTGATGAAAAATTATTTGCATTCCATTTTAAGTCCTATTTTTTAATTTTAATCTTCTGCGCCATTTATGGTTAAATAATTAATAACCTAAATTTTAAATAAAGTTTAAGCATCACCCAAATCATTAAATATATGCATGCATAAATGGTAAGAATTTAACCCTTTCGAATGTATTTTAATTTTGAGTATAAACGTGTATAAATAAAAAATTAAGATAAATTATGCAAAATGAAAAAAAAATGAAAGGAATTTAAACATTGATGATTCATCGAAGATTTTATAAATAAAAGAATGTAATCAACAATTATTGTGTATCATATACGTAAATATTTAATTACAAATGTTATATAAATTTAAACTAGTCTCTGTCTTTTCAATTTGGAAAATTATTCCTTTTAAATCATAAATAGATAAAGTACATAGAAAGGACTGAATTTTCGAAGAATGTACTCATTTTAAGAGTAGCGTAACATAATTTAAATTGAAAATCCCATTTGTAGCTCATGTAAATATTGAAATATATAAAAACTAACCGATCAATTGTATGTAATTACCATTTTCTATTTTATGAATTTTCCCATTATATGTTAAATGTCAACAAAACTGTTTCCTTTATTTAATTATATATTTCCTCCTGGGAATCAAAGCTCTTTTGTTTAGATAATTTAAGGCTTATTCTTCTTTCTTTCTGTGATTTTGATTAAAGATATTTAATTGAATACTTAAAAGGAATTTAAACATTGATAGAGATGTGTTCCATTTGGATCCAATTTTGCGAATATTTAATTCAATTGGATAATCTTTAATGTCACGCGTAAATTACATAGCGTCTGGGAAATCTTGAACCCAGTTTGATGCTTAATATTTAATTTATTCGTAAAGATGTAATTAAACTAAAGCATTTTTGGCATAGGATACGTTAAATAATTTTTAAATTATCAATGTTTACACTTTTAGGCCACGGTGGCCTATTTGGTTGAGACGTTCCATCTCGTTTTCAGTTTATTTACTCTTCATTCAATTTGTTTTTAGCAGAGTTATGCATGAGATCTCATTTCGCGGGGCGAAACATCTTTTTGAATAAAGGTAAATAAAAATCGTTATTTATTCAAAATGTAATTTTTCCCTGAAAACCAAGAACACATTTTCCACTGGATGCTACAGCCTGTGAAAACTGAGGGATTAAACCTGTGAATGTAAAATAGAAGAAAATATTTAGATTATCAAAAAGTATTTTCCGCTGATATATTATCCTTAATATTATTGATATAAACAAAATATTAATTTGTAAATATGTGTAAATAAAATCTTTTCTCTGTTAACTTTTTTTTTTGTTGTCCAGGATTGATTTGGGAATGGCTGCAAAGAATAGAGTGAAACCTATATCAGAATGTCTGTTTCATTAAATTAAAACAAAAACTGTTTAATTGAGTCAAATGTTCATAATAGCGTTTCTAGTTAATTTAAATTGTATCCTATATTGATTTGAACTCTGTAAAGTTGCTGGTTGATGGATACTATTCAGGAGCTTTGTTACCTTCAAAAATGGAGGTGCTTTCATTCTTTTTTTTAAAATTTTCATTTATTCATAATATAGAACTGACGAATGTTAAGCACATATGAGAATTTTGGAAAAGTGTTATTATTGCCTTCTGCAGCGAATGTATTTTCGATTTTTCTAATTCATCGCTGATCAGAAATGCATTGAATCACAGATAAAAGGAATACTAAAGAACTTTGGAGTTTTCAGGTATTCCCGATCTTATGCAATTTTTTTAGCTCATCAATATGTTTGACTTTTAATCATAGCGTGAAACACAGTTTTGAATTAAAGCTAGGTAAACAATAACATAATTTATCCAAATCAAAATTTATCTCTTAAAACTATGATCTCGTTATCCACAGAAAGCTACATTCCGTTAAAGCCAACGTACTTAGCCCCATAAATTAAATTTAAAAATAAATGAGTCATTTTATTCTTTTTCCGGCTGCTTATTTCTGCCAACCGTATTCATCTCGTCATTTTGAGTCCTGATCAAATGATGAGTTCGACCACTGAGGTGGCATCCACGTTTCTGTGTCGCAATAGTAAAAAGACATTGAGCCATGATGAAGTTTTAATGTGCACAACCATTTCAGCATGATTTTCTTTGACTAAGTCAGGTATCGAACCCACTACCTTTCACACACAAGTATGATAAAAATATTTACAGCATGCTTATAACTTATTAATATATTTTAATATGCATGCTATCTTGATTGACTACTATACATAAGAGTTAATGGGGAAAAAACGATAAACGCCTCATATTTCTTATTTTGAAGGAATATGTTACTGTTATAGACTTTTATTTTTATGTCTCCATAAAATTACGTCATGCTTTACTTTCGAGCAAGAATAATCATTTGAGTAGATTCCGAATTTTATTTAATAGCAGTCAAAAGAATCGCTGGACCTATGCAGTGGAATTGGTTAAGTTAAATATTTAATGAGGAATATTCCACGAGCATTGAATAAAATATCACATTCTCAGCGTCATAAAAATATCCGACTTATGAATAATTCTTATGAAGTAATAAAATTTCGAATGTTACGGCCCGTTAAAGAATGGAAAACTCAACAAGGACACATCCAGAAAAGAGATATTAAAAACCCCTGTGGGAAATTTTGAATTTAAAAGTATACAAAAATGATTACTTTTAAAATAATCATTTTAATTGTGTTCTAAATAAATAAATAGCGTTGCTTTTACTATTGTACTTTTTGTGTCTTATTAATAAACTGTATTCTTGCTAAGCATCGAATTAGAAAATGCCTGGTTTCAAACTCACCTATTATTGAATTGAGGGGATGGACAGTAGGACTCTGGTTTCCGTGTAGGTACTTGATATTGCCAAATGTTCAGTTTAATTTTCTAAGGCAGGGATATCAACCATTTTTTATTTTCTCGCGGAACACTTTAACGATTTCAAAATTTGGTGGTTGACACAGAAAATCATAAGTTAAGAAATTGCTTACTTGCTTATGATGCACAGTGTAAAATAGTTTAATAATTTTGTGAATAAAATAATATAATATGTACCACAAGAACATCAGTACGTTAATGAAAGGATTCATTACAATATAATGATGACACTTTTGATTAGAAATATGAGCTTGCTGTTTCTGGATCATTTCATTTATATTGGATCGTAAAGAATGACAATGCTACTCTCATATCATCTTCTATATTGAACAGTCTCGATCGTTTTTTTCGCTTTTATGTTGGTGATAACGTATATCACCCAAATAAGATGTAGAAAATTGTAATGGTAGATGCTGACAACACTTGACATTTCTTCACGTGGGACAAATATTTCACTTTTTGAAAGTTGCAGTGATCGAAGATAAAAATAGTTTTTAACTGCATGGTACTTCATTGTAAAAGGAAGTTTTCCTTTATTGTGTACTTTTCTTAATTTTAACGAACTTTACTCATAATTGAAATGAATTATAATTTTTACTGTATACATTTCTAAAATTTGACGGCACGCTTTGAGAATGAGGACGGCACATAAAAGTGCCACTGCACAGTGTTTGAGAATCACTGGTTTAAGGTTTAGTCAGGCATTTTAATATACATTGCGTAAATGATTTTTATTTAATAGTAGAAAGTATTTACATTCGTAAGGGAGGAAATCGGAAAATCCAGGCACCCTTCCCCCCCATCGTGACCAAGGGATAGGACAACGCTCTTCAAAAAAACTGGTCCCCGGGTTCGATTATAGCTATTGTTGAACAACGAAAGAGAGATGTTACGCTTTTGCCTTTTACATGGTCTTTTACTGTCTGGATGATTCCTCGAAAGTTTTCCAGGTTTCCTTCCTTGTGATATATAAATATGGCTCATTACCTATAAAAATTTAATCACACGGTGGACGCTAAAATGGCTTGCAACAGCTTTAGTAATCAGGAAGTTTAAAACGAGCTATCAAAAAACCCTACCCCTTATACATGTATATGCGGAAGACAGAAGCTTGACATCTTCAACATTGTTAATTGGAAGAAAAATTCCTTCCCAAGTTTGATTCCTCAGGTTTAAATATTTAACATGGACTTTGTGCTTCTGCGTCGGTCATGCAGATCTATATATAGGTGGGTGTATTTCGCAGGATTCTTTCTACATAAATACAAAGTTAATCTATAGAGGTGTGTGCTAGAAAGTTTTCCGGTTGCGATGCAGTAAGTACGATCAAGCAATGCTAGAAATTGCTCTCAAAGAACAATTTATACGAGGTGGGAATTTAAATTCTTTACACATAGGCATTAGAGTCTCTCTACTGAGCGGTGTCCAATGATATGGATAAGAAAAAAAAAATTAAGGACAAATATGAATCCCGGGAATAATTTTTGCTAGCCACCAGGTGGGGTAAATTTCATTTTCCTAACTTAATATTAAAAAGTTTATTAATAAAATTTCGAAAAGAATTACAATTTAACTTTATTAAAAGGAACACAAATTTTCTTGATTTTCCTCATTCCATGATTGATATATTTTTAATTTTAACTAAACAATTAGATTAATTTCTTCATGAAATGCTTAAAATCTATTCACATCATATAAATTTGTCATTCCACTCTTTCAACTAAAGATAATCATTATCAAGACAAAACTGAGGAGAGCAAGACTAAGCTATTGCGACATCTGGTGACAGAAAATTGATTAAAATTTAATCCTAGATGTCGTGTTGCTTTTGTCTCGCTTACAAGATAAAAGCGAAACAACATTTTTAATCTCTGAATTCGTCAAATACTTTCGGTCTATATGCTTTCATGAAAATACGTCATTCATCTTTTTATGAGAACAATAAGATATACGCATGCCAGCTATATTATTTAATTTCTATTCTCTCATTATTTTTACAGAAATAAAAATTTTCTTAAATTGAAGTAAATTTTAAATACCGAAAAATATAATTAAGATCATGTCGTTTTCTGAAAAATGTAATTGGATTTCGGAATATAAAAAACCACAAAAACTGAGAGGTAATTCGAGTCTTTGCTTCTTTAATTTTGAACGACATGTCCAGTTGGAGACGTCCAAATTCCGAGACGTCTGGAATTCAAGTTCTCATAATCGAATTTTTTTTCGTTAATCCTTGAAATGCGTTTCTGGTATGATTTTTGGGAACAGCGAGGAAAGTCATCTCGTGAATTAATTATTTGTTTCCGATATGCATTTAATGAATATATTAACAAAAAAATGTGATGCTTAATTAGGAAATTTAATTATGTAAAACGCGAAGGAGCTAGATTTAATTTTAATTTGTCGAAACAGCGAAAATTTTTCCAACAGTCTTCTCTTTAACGAGGAAAAATATGTCAATTTTACACGAAAAGTAAGGAAATAGCTTTTTTTATGTTGCATGTGTTTGTAATAATCCCTTTTCAAAATCTAAATATTAAAATTAGGAAGTATATAATAATTAATATTATATAATAAATAACTATTAATATTAGGAATGTATTGCGTCTATCTCAACATAATCTCAATATATTAATTATTGTAGCCAAGCGAATTTGAACAAAAGAAATAAAATATGTTGATTACAAAAATGATTATTCTATTCTTATGAGCTTGAGTTTCATGTAAAGGTAAATGTAGAAATTCCATTCGATAATTTCCTACATGATTTCATATGACTAAGTTGACACCTGAGCTGTTATTCTCCCCTCATGCCAGTTAAGTCACATTACGAAACGTCTAATGTGTATGAGACATTTATTTCAGCAAAACGGATAGGAGAGCTACACTATTCTTTGCAAGATTAAAACCACCCTATCATTTTAAAGGAACATAAATAGCTTGAAATAAGTATGAAACTATGATGTTTTTTACAGCTCCTTTCTTTTGGCTAAAGATTCAGCGAAACACTTGAATTATGGCAAACGAGCAAATCAACATTTGGCATTCTTTCACCAAATATTGAATTATCTTAATATTTGTCATGCACAGGCTCTTTCAGCATGACAGTTTTCATAGTAAGAGGTGTTTATCGAACTCATATTCTTAAACTCGCGAGAAAGATGCTTTCTTCCATCAAGCTAATGAGACTCCATTAGTTTCTGGGAATTCTAGGTAAAATTGTATAGATAAAAGGCATTATTAAAGTACATCATTTTGCTTTCCTAATACGTTTAAAATTCAAAATTAAACCTTGATATTTACTCCCCTTTGTGTTGAGGAAAGGGTATCGAACTTGGTACCTTCCTGATCACGAATGTTAATACTAAATAAATCTAGATTCTTCTATCTCATAATAATCGTTCCATGGCATGTTCACCTCCTTTCTCTCCCGACTGTGAATTGTGTGCAGTGTTTTTGTGTGTCCACCCCGTCTCCCCTGCACCCTTGATGTTTTGTGTATGTTTGTGCACCCCACTCACTGTGCTCCCCTTTTCAGAGAGATGAGCTTCGGGGTTGAGTCGCGTTGAGTTAGGAATCAATGGAGCCAGGAAGGTCGGAACCCCGGAGTCGGAGCCTGTATGTCCTCTAGAATGAAGTCCGACAGTTGGATGACTCACATGTCTCACAGAGGTCAGTCTTTACTTCTATCGTTGCCACCCGACAGACGACGCCATAACCGTCAGTGAAATGAAATGGAGTGACCATTTCTTTTGAAATCACTAAATTATTAAAATCACATAAAATATCAAATAAAATAATATGTTGAGTCAACTAGAATATTTGCAGGCATGTTAAAATTAAATCAATGGATTATTTGCAAACATATAGCAACTGAACAAAAAATATTCTCTATAACATGAGATTTACAAGTTACATACGTGTTTCTAACGTGTTATCACCTAGGTTAGGTTAGGTCATTGCAATACGTTTCTGGTTGACTGTTTCTTCTGACATCAGCTGCAAACCTCACCCAACCGAATCATAACCTTCAAGAAATATCAAAGCAGCCGCCACTTTCTCCTCCTTACCACACCAACTAAAAAATAATATAATCTATTAAATACTTAGCATATGTGTCCTCCAACCACAGTTTTCTTTAGCAGGTTCAGGAATCGAACTTGTTGTACCTCAAAAGCGATGCTTTCTCCCACAGAATTACAATGGTCTCACGCAGCTCAAAGTGCTTTGATTGATTTATTGCACTTATTTTTCTATCTTCTTAATGAAGTTGCTAAACCAACCAAATGAAGTTGCTAAACCTAACTAATTCTTCATTTGGAATCGCAATAAAATAATTGTAGACCAATATAGTTGGAACATTTTCCTCGCCAAACTTCAAATTCCCACCAGCAAAGAAACTATGAAAGCTTTAATATCCACATAAAAATCTTTAGTGGTATCAAGTATTGAACTCGCAACCTTCCGAACCTAGTGTAGACACATTTCTTAATGAGATTAAGGTAATCGAAAACTAAACTTAATTGAGCATTCAGTTAAAAACGAACCATTTGAAATTCTTCTACCAAACAGCTAGGGTGTATTTAATTACCCCATTTCTTTAGTAGACTCAGTAGCTGAATGCTATTGAGAATTGCTGACAGCATAATGGTCGGTGGCTTCATGATCATCATGAGTTGTTTGGGATGAAACTCAGAAAACTCTAAAGCATCCACTTTGACAGAGATCCATCTCCCGTCAATCATGTCTACTGAAGTCGCCATCTTCCACTCTAAAGTGACCTATTCTGCCTTTACACCATCAATTTCTTCAGAAAAGTAATATTTGGACCTCTATATCTTGAAGGAAAAAACATCATTCTCGACCGATCTGATCACGCCAAATATATGTAGGCTAAGAAGCTAGGCAAATTATAAATTCATTAGAATCCAATGTCTTTATTCTAGAATAGCTTGGCTTTGAAAAGAAGACGCCGGCTCAGGTATCAACCTCGTCACTTGACAGCGAAGAGGTTATTGGCTGTATTTAAAGACCTCAGTTGGAAGAAATAGACTTCCAGAAACGTATCTCAATAACCCGACTGTAAGTGAATTACCAACCAAGTAAACCAACTTAAATTTTGAAAATTTAGGAGTCTAATTTATCTGCTAATAATTTTTTTTAGATAAAATTAAACACAATAATTTTTTTTTATTCTGTTATGATATAACCCATTAACTTTTCAAGTTGCGTGCGAGATTATTGCTTAAAAATCATAGTTAATAAAAAAAATTAAAAAACGAGAAAATTCTGTTTTCTTTATTTTGTTCATTAGAAGTATTTATTAAAATGAATAATACTATATAAAACTGTCTTAACACAATATTTATAATAAAACGAATAATAAATCCTTATACAAATATTTTTCTCTTTATGTATTCGTCTGTGGAAACTTATCGAAAAGGTCCATAAATTTTTTTTTTAATCTATTAGACTATTCTCTCATGCCACTCATTTCAATTTACAATACTTAATGAATTATTAAAAATAATGTATCGTACTTTCTAATAGCATTTTGCTTTTTATTAATCATTTAAATGTTCAATGAAATTATTGTTGGTTATTATCGTAATATGTTAAGCTATTCTTTAATAATTACAACTCAACTGATAGTCTTATTAGTGGGAAGAAATTATTTTTAATATTTAATCAAATCTTAAAGAATTAATGAGAAATGTTGGAACTTTTACCTAAGAAACACGTCAGGATCTTAACATATATTTAACATGCACAAATATATTTATACTTCGTGTTTACCGTCAGTTGGAAAGTACTTGAAAAAGGAAATAAAAAAATTTAGCCGTAAAAACTGCAGCATGTTTTGAATATTTTTCGAGTCCTTTTAAATAAAAAATTAATTTTAGTTTTATATGACTATTTCAATCATATCCAATGTTTCGTAAGCTTTAAAAATTTATATAATATTAACTTAAATTATTAATAATTAATAATTTATTCGAAATAGAAAAGCAGTTCTCATTACCGTTTATTAATTTACTAATTAAATAATATCTTTTATAAGTATACTTCATGGTTTATATTAAATATTTGCTGTTTATCGAAATTTGTAATTGCAACTACGTTTTATTTAATATGGCAGTTTATTTTACCTAACTACACATATGCCTACATATATACATGTATTAAGTTTAATGGTTTATATTTAATTTTATATAGTAAATATTCCTTTCATCTACTTTATTCAAAATATTAAATATTTAATAATGTATATGAATAAACTGTGGATGTGATTTTTCAATTTTGAAGAGATATCATATGATCTCTCACTCCCCCCCCACTCTCTCTCTCACTCGGTCAAGTTTTTTTCCCCCTTTTTTTGACAACGGATAAAATAGTCAAGCTGATGTAATTGTTTATTTAAAAATATGCTATAAATGTCTAAATAAACAAAATAAATTTAGTTTGATAATAAGCAATGACTAGAAATATAATGGTTTAAAAAGTGTTCATGATTCACAATTTAACCCTTCTTTGCAGGATTTTTTCTTTATTGGTAAAATAAATCAAGTTGATATAATTCATGAACAAAATTAAAGGAAAAATGGTTCAAAAAATCTTAGTATATATTTATAGTATAAATTTAGCAAAAAA
>JAPDSC010059344.1:0-42791 GCA_026290005.1 Latrodectus geometricus
TAAGAAATTATTGTTTTTTGTCTTCTATGAATTATATTATGGGATTGTAAAAGAGATCTGATCGTATAGATATTTTATCTCTATGGTTACCTATAGATGGAATTATCTATACGTAACCTACAGATGGTCTACTGGTTATGTATAGATGGCAATTTTAAAAGGATAGAAATAACCAAATGCCTCCGCTCTTGAAGCGAGTGAAGTTCCTGAATGGTGCACATAGCGGTTTACATTGCAGTGAGTTTAAGTCAGAGTTAAGGATGATTTAAATGAATTAAAATGCTATCACTAAAATTTTCGAAAGGGATTTAGCTTCTATTTTACGTTAGCCGAAGACGAAAATCACAATGTTTTATTTCATTTCATTCCGTGAAGCCGTTCTCAATTTAATTCCAGTTAAAGTTATGGTGAAACAAAGATTTTATTTTTGATATTGTATGGTTTAGCAAATTCGTCCTTTAAACAATATCAAGTTGTATGTTATATATGTACTTACGTCGCATTGGAGCAATATAAACTATTAGCAATGACTTCTTCGATGAATATTCCTTTAATTTTTAATCATTTAATAAAGAAATCGACAATCTTTTCAGCTAACATCCCCCATCTAAAAGTCCACATTACAGCAACAAAACAGAATACAAATATGAGAGATTATGGTTATTTCATTAAGGAAATTTCGAAGTTTACCAATGTTGTTTTCAAATTTCTTAGAACCATTAGAAAATTTTCCCTAACAAACAAATCAAGAAAAATTATAAGTTGAACCAAGTTTCAAATAAAATAATATGAAATAAGTAATTAATTTCAACAACTTCAAGATAATGATTTGTTGAAAAAAATATCAAGAAATTTTTAAATATGATGACATTATCATATAATGTTCTATTTTAAGCAAATTTTTTCTTCTGACCTAAGAATATTTTACAATTGGAAGCGTTTGAAAGAATATTTTGCCTGTAAGAAAATTGTTTCTTCAAAGCAGAATATTCTTACAAACGCATTTGTAAGAATATTCCGTTTACCGGAAAATTCTATTTCGTTCAAAACAGAATATTCTTTAGCAAAGCATAAGCGCTTGTAAGAATAATCTGTTTTAAACAAAATTCATTTTTTCTCGTTCTTTCAAAAAAGTGTTTGCTTTTAACCTGTACCAAATTATCTAGTATTCGTGAATTCGGAAACTGAATCAGATGAAATCGGCAAAAATGCTTTTATTCGAATTGAATGGCTTATACAAACGTTCATAATTTGGAGGACTCGAGAAATTGATATCACGTGATTAATTAACTTCGTAAAACTGAATTAGCGTTTAACACAAACAAAATGCTCATGCTATAAAAAAAAGAATACACAAGTTAATATAAAAATGCTCACAAACAAACTTAGTTGTATTACTAAAATATATTCTCCTTTAGGGGAGAAATTAATGAATAAAATTGCTCTCTCTTCCTAAT
The DNA here is from genome assembly GCA_026290005.1 of Latrodectus geometricus. Classification (NCBI taxonomy): domain Eukaryota; kingdom Metazoa; phylum Arthropoda; class Arachnida; order Araneae; family Theridiidae; genus Latrodectus; species Latrodectus geometricus. The sequence continues at coordinate 1,458 of JAPDSC010059344.1, forward strand.
ATGAAAGAATAATTTATCTTTACTCATTCTTAATTTTATTAAATCGCTATAAACTTTTATTTCTTTCATTTGAAATTTTATCGACAAAATTAATAAACTTAAGCGAAATAAAATCACATAAAATATTCAAACACTTCATCAGCAGCAAATGGGTATAATGTATGACAGCGGTATTACAAAAGCGATTTTTAAAGATATATTTTCATTATACAACTTGATTGAAAAATCAATTCGGGGGCTCATTTTAAAATCGTCTGCATCGGATGGAATCGCTTGGAACGATTCCAAGGAAAGAACACTTTTCACGTTCCTTAGTCCGTGAAATCGTTTTTCAATGCTTAATTTTATGACGCTAATGATATGCCGCTTATAACATCGCCTATTTTTGTAGTTGACAGTGTAATTAAAATTCGAGCCATTGATATGAATATCGTTTGCATATCCAGAAAAGTGATCTGGCATCAGAAATTTACGATAATTGCTGGATATTATCGTACCGTGAAACTTAATTTATTGTTTTCCCTAATTGCTTGGAACTTTTTTGTGAGTTTGCAACAAATGTCAGTTAATCTCGCACTTTGAAATAGATTTGTCAAACGGGAATGCTTATTTTAAATGCGTTTTGTTTCCGGGTTTCTATTTCTGTTAACTGAAGGCATTTATCACAACGTATAATGTCGAACAATGGTCGAATGGCGAAGTCGACATCATAGCTTGTTATTTCTTTTCTACATATCCGTAGAAAAAATGTCAACTCTACATAAATTAAGCATTAATAAATTCTCTCAACATATATAACAGTATTCTCATGGCTGGTATTTAACCTGTTATCATAAGAGCCAAAGAAAATGTAAAGTATTTCTGAATCAATCTTTTAAGTGCACGGGTATCAAACCCGTTACCTTTTTGACAAAATAACGCCTTTTGCTCTTTTAATGCAACCTTATTGTCAGTATATTAAAATTGGGTTCTTCATTCTGTAATGCTGTGTATCTCCAATTAAAGACATTCTCGTAATTCTGATAACTTTGCTTTAAACTTGACTGTTATGAAATGTTGTTGTTTTTAATGACATTTGGCAACACGCCAAGCCTGCACGTCACAGAGACTACGCGAATGAAGTCAGTGAGGGAGCATCTTCCGTTTTTTTAATAGAGCACCCTCATACGATTTTGGAAGTACGACTTTTGGCTCATAGATGGCAGCACCACCCGAATCTTCCCATTTAGAGATTGAAACCAGTGAAGACCCAAAGCCTGGCTCCAACAACCCCCAGAGGTATTAATTTGTAATGGGAACATGGAGGACATTGCGACCTGACGGATTTTACGTGTCCCAGTACCATTAGTGAACACGACGGATATTCGTCTAAGCCGGGACTCGAACTCACCACCGTTTGGTGACGAGAACGATGCCCTAACCAACAAGGCCACCGCGGCCTCAAGTGAAATGATTGAAGTTATTTAAATTACTAATATTTAGAAATTTATTAAAGCAATGATTTCATATGCTATATGCAGAGCCTCAGCAGTCTTTTGGGAAAAGGAGACACGTGAGTAGTGAGGAATACTTGACACAGCTGACAATTCCACGGATAGACTCTATGTGTTAATCCAGTTGTAAGCAAAGATAGACATTCTCAGTACAATTCGGGCAATGGCCTTCAGTTTAACAGTTCGAATGTTTGAATCTCATCTCAGGTTTAAGTGTGTTCCTGATACTTCATAATACACTTTAAACTTTAAGTCACAATAAAAATCAACCCTCGTATGTAAAAACTGACTGTAAAGAGATAAACAAATTCAAAACGACAGTTTTTTGAATGAATGCAGTATCAAACCTATTATTCCTGGCAACACAGAATAATTCCCTCTTTAGTAATAATAACAGAAAAAAATCTTATCTCTGTTTAATTATATGAAACTTATGAAAATTACATGTTCATTTTATTATTTAAATATTCTTTTATGAATATCAATTTGTTAATTTGTATCTTATTCATTAGTTTTAGTCTTATTTAGTTATTTGCCTTATTTACAGTAATGTACCCCATTATTCACTTTGCCGAAGTATGTCCCAATGGGAATAAGCCTCCCATGGCCTTACAGGATCCAACTGCCCTTGGACAAGACTTCAACTTACAGCAAGGTGAGTACAAAACAGTCCTTAAGATATTTATAGTCTTTTAAAAAACAACTTATATTTATTTTCAAACAAAAAGATTTAAATAGCTTGTACATTTATAGAAAAAGCTGAAAGAGTTCTACAAAATAAAGTTATAAAAATCTGTATGTCCAGGAGTACATAGCAATAAGACTTGCAAATAACACTGCTATATTTGGCTTGTTCTTCTGATTCTGCAGAGCAAAAACAGGCGACAGCGACATCTTTAGGAAAAATTTACAACTAATTTTGGAAAACCTGTATTAGATTTTAACGGCTTTCTTGGTCGTTTCATTTCTTGCTTTATTTCTTATTATAACAGCATTTGAAATATTTCAGCTCGAAGTTAGAAGCTCATCTGCGGAAGTTGTAGTGTATTTGTCTTCAACTGGAGCTCAGTTTCTTATGGTTTCAGTATAAGATTCATTGATGATAAAAATCATGAATGAAAGAGTTTTTCAATATTCTAATATCCAGAAGTCTCAATGGGCTTTGGTCAGGTGAACATGACATCAAAGCTGCAATTCTTGACTATAATTTATTTCCACTGTTTTTTTTTTTTTTTTTTTTTTTTTTTTTTAAAATAAAGCAAGCCTGCATCCTTTATAGCTACAGTGTCATGACGATCCTCTCAAGCGCCATGTTCGGTATCGAACTTGTTACCTTCCACACACGAGAACGATATTTTTACATGTCAGGCTATCACATATTACTTGCTGAATAAAAAAGAAAGGAAATAAGAAATCAGTGACTACCGTGAAGTATATATATAAGGTAAAAACAAAATATTAATTTCAATATTAAAAACATAATTTTATTTTATCAATGTCAGTAAGTAAAAATTTAATTATATGAGAATTTAAAACTTTGAAATAATTTTTTTTAGAAATAGCGCGACTATTTTTTTTTTTTTTTTTTTTTTATAATTTATACAGCAATAGATAATAAAATCTAAAAAGCAAACATCACGCAAAACTTTTCGTTTGCTTAACTTTTATAAAAGTTTTAACAAAATGCTGAATTTCAATGTGGAAATTAAATTAGGCAAGGTTCGCTTTTTTATTATTATTATTATTTCTGAACACATTTCATAGATGGCGCTGACATAACTTCTTATCGAACTCTCAGTAAACGTCATTTTTTTGTATGCATTTCTGATCTGCGAAAGAGAGAGCGCGTTTACCTTTTCAAAATTTCGAACAAATTGAATTCTCTTTTCTTTCATCGCAGTTTAAATTTTTTATTTATTTTTTTTTCCAATCTCTTTCTAATATCTGACATCTTTTGAAGAAGATGACAATATGGGAATTTAAAGAGAACGCTAAATAAAAAAGAAAGATTCATTTTAACCCTTTTTTAATTACACAATTCTAATAGACTGATATTGACACAATGTATTTCTGTATACTTTGTGTATTACATCGTAAGTACTTCCTGTATGATCATTTTAAATTATTAATTTTGGAAGGAAACAATTCAAATGAAAAAGATATCAAATGGTATATTTTTAAGGGAAAATACTCTTTTGTGTATTTGGTCACAGTTTTCTATCTTGGAAAAATCATGTTATGTGGCTCCATCATTTTCCTGTTGATGTCGCTTACGCATGTATCATTTCGATTGTATGTAGTATTGATGAAGATTCTATTGTTCATTTTGTTTTCTCTATTTGTACAGGCATGTACGCCGAGATTAAATTCTCCAGTCCGGGAATAGTCCGGAAGATTCCGTCTACCAAAGAGGATCACATCACCCACAAGGCCTGCATCTTCATGGGTTTCAAGAAGCTGGACAGCTACTTCAGTGAAGTGCTGGAGGACAGCTGGAAGGACTGGACTGGGGCTCGACTCGTCTACATGAATCTCTCCGACGAGTTCGGACTGTCCAGGCTCTCCTTTTATAGGAGGATCGCGCCCCGGGACGCCGATATGTTTATGTACATCGTCATGGTCGAGTGCGACTCCGTCACCTCCAAAAACCAGATCCGGCTCCTGGACTTTGTCCAGAGGCTGCGGGTCGAGAGGATGATGGGATACCTGTCCGTCTATAGGGTGGAACGTCTGCTGCCATCCACAGCCAACGTCATCAACGGCCTGCTTACCGAGGCCGTGGACGTTTCCGGCAAAGTGAACATATGACAGCTGGAGCAGGTCCTGGGCCTCATCACGGACTCCGTGGCAAAAGTTGGCGACAAACCAGCTGGCGAAACTAGGATCAGAAACGCGAGTGGATGACGGAGTGTGACGCTTCCTTGAAAGGATGTGATATCTCACCAAGCAAAGATTCCTCATTAAGGTCTTTTGTTTCCACCAATCAGTCTACGTCTTTCAGCTAAAATCCTCTCCATTCCGTTCAAAGCATCTACCAAATTAACCCCAAACGAAGAAAGAACCAAACTTTCAAGAAGATAACCCATGCACCAGGGGCCAACAGTGAAAGTATTTTGGGAAAAAATGTTATGTAATCATTTTGGCGCGATTTCGCTGGTAACCAAACAGATGTCGGTAAACTTATGTTAATTTTAAGTAATCTATATCGGTTTATTTAATAAAAACAATATAAATCTTTAATTAAATAAATTAAATCCGATTAATACAAAAAATATAAAATGCTAAAAGTTATAATAAATATTCAATAAAAAAATTAAATTTGAATAAATACATGAAAACAAGCAATTATAAACAAAAATTTCGTATGATTTAAAATGTTAAATAATGAATTGGATGGAAAGAAAATTTAACATTTAGATCCTTTTTATAATATATTGTAATATTTTAGCCACAGTTATTATAATTATTGCAATAAATGTGGCTAAAATAGTAAACAATATATATGTAGTAAAAATTAACGCAAATGCTTTAAAAAATTCTAGATCTCTATGAAGAATTTAAAAATCCAGGTTGTCAGGAAACTGGAAGAAATAGCCAAAAAATTGACAAAATGCAAAATTGTGCCAAAATAATTATATGACATCTGTACCGTGTTTTAGAACGGAGGGTCCAAAGAAGACCCAAATGCCTGCACTTTACATGTTTTCTTTTTTTTTTAATTTTATATACCATGCTGTGATTTAGTCCGCATAAGAGGGTCAGGAACGAAACGTATAAAAACCAGCGAGATTGACTATACTGCCCTCTAGCGCTTACAATGGTAATTATGGTTTTGCTGTGTTTTATACAAGCACTTTAAGCGTTTTGTGCTGCTTTACAAAGACTGTATTTCATTGACACTTGTGAACTTTTCTGCACTTCAATATAAATTTAAACCTGAGAATATGATTTTTAGTGCTGCCAAGAGAAAAATGTTTGAGTGCCAAACACTTTTCATTTCATAAAAGTTTAAAATATTGTCCAGGTACAATGCTATCCTTTATTGCCTAATATTTTATAACCAGGAAAATAATTGTGTGCATAAACATTATCTTTTTGGTTTGAAGTGAATATAAGGGAGGGGACAACTCAATTAATTCCAAGTTATAAAGTACTTATTCCACAGAAAGCTTAATGCAAAAGTTAAGCACCCCCTTTCAAAAACCAAATGCTTATAAACATATGAAGTGTACCATTTACAACTAGATAGCTTTTTAATTCCGAGGTTTGCCCAACAAAATGGGATCAATGGCGATAGGAATAGTAATTTTCCAAATATTTACAACTGTAATTTATGAACTAAATTTCGGTGCTAGACATAGTTATTTCAGTCACAGTTAAACTCACTATGGTTTATTATACACTTTAGTACTACACTAGTATTTTAAATTTCAGAAAGACATATACTTACGAATTTTTCACAAATAAATAATATTTGTAGATAGGCTTATTATTTGCATCAAAAAAGAGACATTATAGATTCCGGATACTAAGCTTTTTCGAATCCTGCCAGATTTTCGAATCTTTAAACTCATTTTAAGAGAATGTTAGGCCTAAATTTTAAGAAAAAACCTTTAAATTTAATCACAGCTGCGTTCAGCATTTTAATTGTTGGTTTGTTTACCTATTTTTTTTATTTTTAAAAATTCATATTTGATGTTCATAAAAAATTTTTTGAAAAAGTATTCAAACAATGTGAAACAAACGTGTATCTAAACTCTTCATATCTATAATTTGTATTGATAATAAAAGAGTAGGGAAACGAAATTTACAGTCAAATGTAAATTTATTTCAATGATTAAATTCATTAAATTTCGCTTTGGTCGATCCCCCACTTTTACAAATGTTTTGCAGTAAAACCGAACCATCAACTAAGAAACGTTTTTTAAACTTAATTTAGCATAGTCGCAGTGGGTGCTGTCACATTACTTGAAGAACAATATCGATTTTCACTGCATCTTTCGAAAATAAGTGCTCCTTGTCTCGAATTATTTACTCAAGCATGTATTATATGATAGCATCTGATAAAATCTTACCGCCTACGATTGAAAGCTTGTATCATTTACTTGTGGGCGGTTGTGACTAAGCTGAAATGGAGTAAAAGTACTGCCGAAAATGTAATTTTATTTCAAATTATTTTCCTGCACTGGAGCAGAAACACTTTAATGAAAATGTCGATTCTCAGAATCGTGATGAGTTTTAACAAATTTATAGACAGCAAGTAAACAAATACAAGGGCAGTTTATAATAAAAGTAATGAAAAAACAATGAATTAAATTGAAATATAAAAGTAATATTTTTTAATTTTAAAATTGGTAAATTAAATTATTGGTTTTAAGACTGAATGATTGACTTTAATTTTACGTAGTTTAAATTAATCATACTAATAATTTCATTACCTTTAAATTAAAATAAACTAATTTTATTTTTAAATTTTTTAATGTTATCTTAAATTATTTTAACATAATTAAAAAGCAAGAGAAATTTTTTTTTAAATAAAATGCAAATTAAAGTTTATTAAATCCATATTTTATTAAAAATATTTATCAAACGATTCAATTATTCTACTTCGCCTTCTTACATAAAATTAATTAATTTTTAAGTTTATAATTTTTAAAATTAAATTTTTTGATATTTTTCAAAATTTAAAATTAAAATTTTTTTAAAATAAAATAATAATTTTAAAAAATAATTAAAGTATTTTTTTAAAAAGTTTAATTATTACTTAAAACAAAATAAAAATAAATTTCAATTTTAATCTTTTTTTCAATTGAATTAATTTTTGAAATTAAAATTAGCACTTAATATTTTAAATTAAATATTAGTCTAATTTTCAATTTTAAATAATTATTAAATAATTGATATCAATTTTGTCAGACAATTTAATTTAAAGAATCAATTTAAGAATTTGTGTTAATCTACAATTGATTGGATACAAAAAATTGAATATATAAAATAAGAAATTAAATTTTAATTTGTAAAATTAATAATTTATAAAGGTAAAATTAATTATGAATTTAAAGTTAAGGCAAATAAAAATTATGGGATTTAACTGAAAAAGTAAAATAACACTTTAGAAGAACTATCATGTTATATGTAATTATATAGACATTATTTTGAATGCTCAACAAAATTTTTAACTGGAGACACGAAATTTTCCAAGTTCAGGAAGAGGGTGTAAAAATAAGTCGATTTCCTTGATTTTTGCAAAATTCGCTGGATTCGAGAGAATCATTTTAAACATAACCATTTGCGATTAAAAAAAATTTTAATTACTTGAATGATTAATTATGATGCAGAAAAATAAAGCCATTTAAGACACTTTATCAGTAAAGTAAATCTAGTTATAAGATCTTTACTGTTCTAAATATTAAATGCATTTTTCAGTAGTTTTGATCGAGATTTGTTTCCTATAGCTAGAGTGAATTCATTTCAACTGCATAAAGTATTTTTATGTCGTGTTACATACATGGCCGAATCTCATTATTAAGACCATGATGTTGATGTTTCAATACGTAAGATTTTTGTAATGTTGTCTCAAAAATACTTTTTGGAAATTCCTGATGCATCGGACATTGTAAGCTAGTTCTTACTAATGATCACAAGAACGTTTGTCTATTGCATCCACCATAAGTGCTTGGCGACATTAAACGTGGTGTTTGTTTTCGTGTGCGTGGTGGAACAGTTCTCTTCATGGAAGATCCTGTGTTCGATCTTAACCATTGTAGAACAAGCTTCTGGAAACATGTCTGAGATCTTCCGTGGGATTTCTCTCTGGAGACACCTGACTTTGGCGCACTATCTATAAAAAGTCTAGTCAGAAGACAGTTTACGTAGTATTAGAATGCTGAAGACCATTAAGAAAAGATGTCAAAATAGTGCTCTCAAAAAGGTCAATGAATTTTAGGACTGCAATCTTCTTAGGCTCGATCATTACAGTGTCATTATTGTAGTCCACGAATGTCAGCGTCACGCTCTTTCGAATGAAAGCCCCAATTTCGATTACGGCAATTCGGCTATTCAGTAAGTGGTTTCAAATAGTTGCTGTTTTATCATTAACAGCACACTTTGACAACAAAAGCACAACGAACAGGTTACTAAGTTTTGCAGTTTCTGAAGTATTGTCTTATTTAGCATTTAATCACTCCTTTTTGGAAGTGTGATCCGTTAATCTGCGCTTTAGGTCCCCTACTCTGCCAACTTGGCGATAAATGCATCAAGTGTGGTAAACCGAACGTTTTTATACCTAATGAGCTCTTTATGGCAACCTCCATAGGAAATAATTTGCGCTTTTTCGCGCATGCTCATTAATTGATTTTTTCTTTTAGCATTTTCATTGGTCTTTAATTAATTTCAGTTTGAAAAATCGGTCATTTTCATTGGTTGCTAACTAGTTTAAAACCGTTAAAAATCGTATTCCATTATCGCCATGGCAACAGCGTTTTTGAAAACGCGCCAAGTACGGGACCCACAGCACACTTTCGCCAAGTTGGCAGAGTAGGGGCCCTAAAGCGCATTTTCACCGTGTGATCTACTGCACATTTTATCATGAATACATTGATAATTATATGTCAATATATTTCAAGATAATTTGCGTTGACACTTTTTATCCAACTCGTTGCTGGCTCACAAGAATCCATTTCATTGGTTGTTAGCCATTGACGTAAGAAAAAGGCGTGGTCATAACAATGTGATTCGACTTTGCATGAAACATAAAAGCATAATATTTTAATGATTAAATATAGAACACGTAGAAAAAGTTCTCTTGAGCAAAATATGAGCTTTAAGCCATTGCCTTTCGAATATTACCTAATGCTCACACAACGCACTTGAAATTTAACTAAGCACTTTTGTGAAATCAATTATACTTAAACTTTTGAAGTCCCTTTGCTGGGAAATTCAAAAGGAAATGTAATATGTTAGCCGCAAAAAATACAGAGATAATATATACACAGATATTTCTAAATTGACACTTCGACGAGACTTGCATCTTTGAAAAATTGTCATAGTATGATCTAAAAATTGAAGCAATGAAGTAAATTAGTTTCGAATCCTATATTTCAAAGCATACTTCTTTCAATGTAAGTAATTTGACACTTAAAATAACATATTTAATTCAAGTTTTGCTCAATTTATCACAAAATTATTAGTTGGTTACTTTAAAATAAGTGAGCGATAAATGTAAATGTATTTCTTAAGTTATCTTAATTCAATAAATTATTAAATTTCGTTAGAAAAAGAATTTGAAACATTGCATACTTGAACTAAACACACTTTTATCACTGTAACTGTATTCGACTATCGCGTTACGAAAATCAAGCTTAACTCTTATTTTCTCTAAATGTTTTAGTTGTGTCTTTCTAGAAATACGTATTTGATATATGAATTAATATTAATTTAAGGAATTTGTATGCAAAAAATAAATTGTACAAAACTATTTAAAAATTGCATATTTCAATGATAATATAATTTCTAATTATTAGTATGGAATATGGAATCACAATATAATTATATTTAAGTTTATGACTTGTACATTGATACCAGAGTATATTCTACAGTATAAAATATTGCTTAAATACTAATGCTTAAAATATTCTCATATTAGGTTATTATAATTTCATATTTTTATGCAACATTTCATTGATTACCAATATTTCTTCAGTGGGGAAAAAAACTAGCTTAAGATTCCTAGCTTTGTAAATAAAAAAAATCAAACTTTTTTTTTTTTATGCAATTTCGAATACAAATAAGAAATTAATTTAAAATTTTTCTTTAAAATCTTCAGATAAAAACTTTTTTAATATACTTGAATTCATATTTTTATTTCAGATCAAAATCATTTAAATTAATTTGGTGCTTTATAAAAATATATTGTATTATAATACATAAATAGTAAATAGTAGTATAAATAGTAATAATATATATATAATGTTATACAATATATAAATATTAACATTTACTAAAATTTAAATGAAAAAAATAGAGATGCAACATAAAATTGTAACACATTTTGCCTCATTATTAAATATGTTGGGGTCTTATTACAAACAGAAATTTCATTTTGATTGAATTTTATTACTAGAAAAATCCTCTTCATTTACTCCCTTAAGGAAGGTCGGCACAGAACATTGTTATTTTCTTTATTAATTAATATATTCTTTCTGAAACGTATTTTGAAGCTGATGTGTTATATTTATGTGTAGAAACAATGTGATGAGATGTTCACCTTGGCATAGTGCTCTCTTTGGAGTAAAAAAAATCACGGGTTTGATTCCAGCCATTGTTCAAAAACAAGAGAAAAAGTGTTGTATGTTTGTTACTAGCATGCTCACATAAATAGGAGTGAGTGTTTTAGAGTTTTCTTCCTTGTGACACGTAAATATGAACCACTATCTATAAAAAGTCCTGGAAGTGGCAATACGCATTGCGGTTGTTCAAATGGTCTATCATTGGGTCAAGTATAGCTTTTCAACAATGTCAAACTGTTATAAAATATGTTGCACTTCTGTTTCATTTAAAAAATATTTAATAAAGTGCTGTTATTTGTTTTTGTTATAACTTCAAAAATTTCATATTCAAAATTAAAAATTACCTTAAATTCATGTCATTATTCGATTAAAATCAATTCTGATCTTAACATGTTTTAAGATAAAACTAAATGAATGTGTTTTAAAAATGTGATTACTACATTTTAAGAATCCTTTTATATTATATTTTGTGTTATATTAATTTTAAAAACTCAAAAAAATAGTAAATTAAAATGAGTTTGAAGTGGAGACAAGGGGTGCATATATTCGTGCAACAATCGAAAACCTTTATCGAAAACCTTAAATAAAAGTAATATATATTAATATGGTAGAGTTTTTCTCAATAATTTGATCAGATTTCTGTATGTATGGGTTGAAACAGATCTAATGGAACACAAATCTTTCTCTTTTTTTCTCTGTATTACTAGTCCAGCAAGTCAGATTTTTAAAACTTAAATTCAGAATGAAAATCATAATACAAAATGAAATTCAAATTTTATTGAACCAAAGGGATTCGAACAGATCAGCAAGAATTCACGTAAATATTACTTTCAGAATAGTATTTGCTAAACCATTAAAAGAATTTTACTTTCTTAGAACACAAATTAAATTTTTCACTACTTATAATAGATGTAAATTTATTATTCACATAAATGCACCGATTTGAACTTCTACAACAAAAGTTTTAGTAGAAATAATTCTACTATATACATCTCTGCCTAGTGCTTTCATTTTCTAACAGAAGAACTATTTTTCATAATAAAAGTTTAAAGATCTTATAGACTCAGAATCTTTTTAGACTATAAATCTTTTTAGTCTATAATAATCTTCTTTTAAAATAGAATTTTCGAAATGGATATTTGAAACTACTCTATAAATTTTTCATCAATTTGGCACTCTTCACTGCTATATTTTATCAGCTTTTTAAAGTATTTCATCTGAATAATATTTGCTTACATTTAATCACCTGATGGAATTATGGGAAATTTTGAAGTAATGCAAAACAGTCTCAGAAAATAGCTTCCATTTTTTTTTATATAAAAAAATGGAATCAAATGTGTTCTCTCATTAAAATGGAAAAAAATTTCTTAGCAAAACATTTTTCGAATCACTGTTCAAACAGGAAATGTTAATGTCAACAACGACAGATTAAACCTTCAAATCCTTTTATTTTCTGAAAGCGCATGCGTGGATATGAGTCCATACACCCAATTCACGGAAACAATATATTTCCTCTCAATTTTAAATATAGGAGTGTGCATCTTTTCCGATCTTTATTTGAAAGAATTTATTGACGGATTTATCTAGACTATAGATGTTAAACTGTTTGTCTAAACTATTTTTGTTCTGTATTTGTAATAATTTCAATATTAAAATATTTTAATTTGTAATAATTGTAAAATCGCTACAAAAATAGAAGAATAATGTAGAGATTGCTTATAAGATATTATTGCATATAGGTTTCGGTTTTAGTTTTTTATATATATGTATAAAAATCTTTGGACCATTACACGCTAAGCCTAACATGGCTTTTTATGAATTTAATTTTGACGATTGAAGTTGCACGTGAAATTGTTTGTGTAAATGTACTTTAAAACCATGTTAATTAAAAAGCTTTATTTTAGAAGTGCCAATATAAAGAATTTAATATCAAATGTTCTTTTTCAACCATTTTTATGAGTTATCTACATTTATACATTTCAATATTTTACATTTGTTTCGAGTTTAGAATTATTGCTCTAGTCTTCAGCTTTCTTTTAAATAATCACTAAAAAATATTTTTACGAATCAATATGGGGTTGACAGAATATATGTAAATGAAAAATTAAAATCTTTTGTAAATTGTTCCGTTTATGAATGTTATAGATTTTCTTTTCTACTTCCAAATTCTAAAACTAGATATAAAGACGACTTCAAAACATTTCATTTTAATTTTTATCTTAAGAAACAATATTTCATAGAAATATTCAGTAAGTGGATTTTCAAATAGATATTTTTTTAATATGGTTGATGGTGCCAAAATTTAAAAGATGTCAATTGCCTGGTTAAGTTGGTAATCGAGAGTATCGTCACATCATTTCGAGACTTGATGTGATTACACAAGTATCCCACGAACTTCATCAGTGATCTTTATAAGATATTTACTATAGATGCAATAGTGAGTAGCATTTTACTTACCATACCATTTTGATAGAGGAATTAAAGAAAATAGATTTATTATACATAGAACATTGCTAAGAAAGAAGTTGACAAAGTGAAAAAGCTTGTAAATTTAATTAACATTTGTAGCAAGTTAATCTTAATTTATGTTCTAGTTAATTTCTGAATAGCCATTTGCTTTTTAACAGTTTTTAAGAATAATTTGATTAAAAAAATGAATGATTTTAAAATTAATTAAGTTTAATGACAACATATAATAGCAAAATTTAGTGTGTGAATATTTATGAAAAATAACGAAACCAATTTTAAGAACACATTGATTATATTACTTTTTGGAAATCATGGCGAATGTGTAGCAATTAAGATAGTATAGAAAGATTGCTTAATTAAACGCCCCGTTTTTTATTCATAAATGTTTTTTAAGAAAAAAAATAATAATCCCCGTCGTCATGCAGTTAAGCTAGACATATAAATTTATGGCAACCTGTTGAATCCTAAAAATCTCTTGGGAGATGTTTTTGATGAGGAATATGATGCCTCCTACACATTTACTGAATATATATTAGTTTTATTTTTATTAAACTTCTATGAATTATTATGAGAATATGATTTCAAATTGCTTATGTTAACTGATAAAAAAAATAATTGTTGACGTTTATTTTGAAGTCAGTGTTAAAAATTGAATAGTTTTCAATATGAATTGTTGTAAAAAAAAAAAAAAAAAATTCTATACTTTTTCTTAACAATGAAGTCTGTGATATCGCAAAACGCGAAGTATTGTAAAGTTAGTATTGCAGGCAGAAGAAAAAAAATACTGCTTTGTAAAATATATTTCATTCAGGATTATGTATAGAATACAATAATAAATATAAAAATAACTTACATATTTATGAAAATAAATACTGAAAGGATACTTTTTTCACTAATTATGTATAACAAATTACAATTTTTTACTTGATTAGATTCACATGTTATCAGATTCATTTTTTGGGATATATTTTTAGAAAATATATTAAGCGTCATGCACACGAGCGTAAAAGCTTTTGTTTTTTGTCAATTCAATTGATCACACTATTATTGAGAAAAGACAAAAAAAAAAAAAAAAAAAAAAAAAAAAAAAAAAAAAAAGATTTTTAACCCTTAACTAAAATTGGCGCATCGAATAACATCATAAATTTAAATTTAAAATATCACGAAGTTTTCACATAAGGAATATCTATTAATTGTTTTTCACACATTAGACCTAGAAAATTAATTATTTTACAGTATTTCGCACCAGTATATTTGCTGCAATTAAAAAATATTTGTACAAATTTACTTCTATGTAAGTTAAGATCTCGTCAATTTTAATGTCAGTTATTTTACCATTTTACACAAATTAGTAATTATGCTACTTGATAAAAGTATCACAATTTTAAAATGTAATTTCTTCTTATTCATTTCACGAGTTTTACTTTTTTACTTACAAAAAATTATAAAAATCTAAATAAAAAGTTATTAATATTGATTTATTACTAATATATATTTAAATTTTGCATCTGAGAAAAGCGTATGACACTAATTAAATTACCTGAGCTCAATTAAATAACAATACATTATGAGAAATTTACTTTTTTTTTGTCATACATATATAAATTATTTATTTCATATTTGTGTATTTATGCATAAGAATATTAAGAAATATCAAATGAAATAATGTTTTAAAAATCAAATTAGAAATACATATTCTACAATTTGTGTTTTACACTCTTTTAATCTCTTCCAAAGACCAATGCTTTAAAATGAAAATTTATGTGATTTTATTGGTGTGTGGGTCTTGTATATATGTAATATTTTACTTCTATGTGCTTTTTTACATGTTATTTGTTTCTGTATTTCAAGCGCGTATGTATATTAATTGTGTTTTTGTCAAAATGTTCGCAAGTTTGTATATTGCATTGTAAAATATCAACGAAGAAAAGGAAAAGGAAATAAAATTTCACCATTTTAGAAAGTTGTATCTTATTTTTTTTTGAAATATTGCCGATCATGATTGTTGATACTATTCTGTTATCAGGATAGGATTCGTCGCCAAATATTTTGAAAAATTCGCCAAAAAATTTGCATAAAAGCACCACTTTTTTTTTTTTTTTTTTTTTTTTGTTTTACTAGAACAAGATGCTGCACTACTTATTTTCTCATTTACTTTTTTTAACAAGGAAATAGAAATAGTAAATAATTTGAACTAAGATTATTTCAATGCTTCAAATTAAATTTTCAAATCAATTATCAGGATTTGGAGATAAATGAACCCGGACTTGATAACCGAAAAGTGATATTTGCTGATTTTCCCGCACAGGTTAATAAAGTCGGTTGTATTGTATGTGTGTGTAATTTAAATATTTGAAACCTACAGACGTAATAGAATTGCTTTTTAATTTTCGTTACAAATCCTGTATTTTCTTGATTCATTTATTCAAGTTACATCAATCTGTCTTTAATTTTAAAATTTCAAATCAGACAATTAAATAAATGATGTTACAATTAAGAGAGGAAATTAAATTTTAAGGTTGGTAAAGTTTACATAAAAGAGATAAATAATATTTTACAGGAATAATTTTTTTTGTATATTGACGGGGCAATTTAACAAGAGATTTGAGATATGTGTGTTCAATTTAAAAAACAAGGATATTCGAATTTTTAATCTTTTTTATGTTTGTGGGATCTACAAAACTTCTTTTTCAAGCTGTACGTTTAACAAATTTTATAAATTAATTAGTTTTTCTGAAGAATTAAATTTTTTTGCCATTTAATTATGACACACACACACACACACACACAACACACACACACACACACACACACATATATATATATATATATATATGGTAATAAGCTTCCTATATCACTGAATCCTCAGATTTATTGACGATGATTTGTGAGGAATGTGAATTTTATGTTAAATTTCTTTCCTCTCTGAAAATTCTATGAATTTTCACCGAAGAGGAAAACTCACTGCAATCAGTATTTAATGACGTTTCATTTTTTAGTTCTTAATAAAAACTTAATGTGGAGACTTTCTCAAACAGAAAATATTCATACAATATTTG
This sequence comes from Latrodectus geometricus, assembly GCA_026290005.1. Lineage (NCBI taxonomy): Eukaryota > Metazoa > Arthropoda > Arachnida > Araneae > Theridiidae > Latrodectus > Latrodectus geometricus. The sequence goes on from JAPDSC010059344.1 coordinate 17,766, forward strand.
AAATAAAATTGTAAATTTAAGAAATAGCAAAGCATCTATTCATTTTATTAATTTTTTACTTTAAAATAATTTTAATATGAAAATAATTTGGTGTATAAACCGAGACAAATAATGACATAGCATTATATATATATATATATATATATTACGAACAAAGAATACAAAAAGCACATACAGCAATCATAACTTACAAACCACATATACTTCTACAACAGTTCTTTTAATATTCCCGCTTGGAAGCCTCGACTCCTCTAGAAACCAAAATAATGCTTTTTCTCCTAAGGAGCGTCGTCTATGAGTGAATTAAGACGTTTTATCATCTGTATTGGAGTTAAAGAATTATGATAGCATTTGTAATACAATGGAACGAATGAAAATGGCACTGTTCTTTTATACACTACTGCCCATTAAAATTGCTACACCAAGAAGGCGACATGCTACAGACGTGAAATTTATACGAAAGGAAGATGGTGCTGTGATATGCAAATGATTAGCTTTTCAGCGCATTCAGAAAAAGCAGGTGCCAGTAGCGATACCTACATGGTGCTTAAATGAGGAAATTGTTCAGCCGGTTCCTCATACACAAATTGCATTTGAACGTTGTTGTCTCGTGAAAGGCTGTTGTGATGCCTCGTGTAAGAAGGAGAAATGCGTACCATCACGTTTCTGACTTTGATAAAGGTCGAATTCTAGCGTTCCAGGATTGCGGTTTATCTTATCGCAGTATTGCTGCTCGCGTCGGTCGAGATCCAATGACTGTTAGCAGAATTTGTAATCGATGGGTTCAGGACGGTAATACGAAACGCCATGCGGGATCTCAACGGCCACCTATCACAAGCAGCCGAGAAGACAGGCATATTATTCGCATGGCCGTAATGGATCGTGCAACCACGTCATAAGCCTGAGTCAAGAAACGGGGTCGTTTGGAAGACAACAAGTGTCTGCACGAACAGTTCGAGGACGTTTGCAGCCGCATGGACTCTCAGCTCGGAGACCATGTCTGTGGCTTCCCTTGACGCAGCGTCATAGACAAGAGTGCCTTTAATGGTATGATGAACGACGAACCTGGGCGCACGAATGGCAAGACGTCATCTTTTCAGATGAATCCAGGTTCTGTGTACAGCATCATGATGGTCGCATCCGTGTTTGGCGGCATCGTGGTGAACGCACACTGGCAGCGTGCATTCGTCATTGTCGTACTGGCCCATCACCTGGCGTGATGGTATGGGGTGCCATTGGATACACGCCTCGGTCACCTCTTGTTCGCATTGACGGTGCTGTGAACAGTGTACGTTACTTTTCTGATGTGTTACGATCCATGGCTGTACCCTTTATTCGAGCCCTGCGAACCCCTACGTTTCAGCAGTATAATGCCCGACCGCATGTTGCCGGTATTGTACGGACCTTCCTTGATACGGAACATGTTCGGCTGTTGCCCTGGCCAGTACGTTCTCCAGATCTTTCACCAATAGAAAACGTCTGGTCAATGGTTGCCGAGCGACTGGTTCGTCACCAAACGCCAGTCACTACGGTTGATGAACTGAGGCATCGTGTTGAAGCTGCATGGGCATCTGTACCTGTACATGCCATCCAATCTCTGTTTGACTCAATGCCCAGGCGTATAACTGCTGTTATTACTGCCAGAGGTGGTTGTTCTGGGTACTGATTTCTCAGGATCTATCCAGCCAAATTTTTTGAAAATTTAATCACTTGTTATTTCTAGTATATATTTGTCCAATTAATATCATTTTGTTATCTGCATTTCTTCCTGGTGTAGCAATTTTAATGGCTAGTAGTGTACATAAATCAATAATGTTAAATTAAGCGATCGGAATAAATTTTGTTCATTTCGTGGTTATCAAATATATTCTCATCTCTACATATCTTTCTGAGTGTAACAGATTATATCTACATTCGTTGCAAAACAGAATAATAACAATGTTTGTAAATTACCAATATTGGATGGAACAGAATTATATTTAACTGTTCTAAATTAACAATAAGAACATGCACTTTTCTTATTTTTATTGTGTGATAGCTTGGTTGGTTATGATTTCTTCTGCCGACAAAAATACTACCTTAAACCTCATCATTTTGAACCATTGTTAAAAACAAGGTCGGCATCTGAGCTGACATCCTCCCCTCTGTGGCATGTCGCACATGAAGGAATGTAGATGGTATGTTAACAAATGTAACACTGAACGTTCACAGGCTCTTTCAGCACGAAAATCTTCGGCTGGGTCTGGTGTCGAACCCACTATCATCTTGAGCGACAGTTTTTTAATCAGGCTGGTACGTTCTTTTTTATTTTGCTGTCAGTGAGACTATTTTTATTTATTTATTTTTTTTTGTTGCGCAATCTATTTTAGATTCAAGTGTTATTGTGATTTCAAAATTGACTTTTCCTAAGACTTTTAAAACTGTTTTTTTTTTTAATTTTTTAATACATTAATTGTTTCCATTGATTTTATAAAGTACAATTTTTTTCCGCTTTTTTTATTAATCCTATTTAGATCAATGGTGAAAATAATAGTGGTCAACTATACATATGTTCAGAATTTTTCGTTTAATAGTTCTTTAAATATTCAAAATAGTGTTTTTAAGCTTATCATTTTTCATTAAAAAAGATGTGTTACATATATAATATTCCATGACAACTTGTTTCCATTTACTTATGCTACCAAAACAGTGTACAATGCAAATTGTAATTCTTAATATAAAACTCACGCTTTATTTATATATAATATAGGATAGGTATATTAAAATAATTATGAAAGCAACAGGTATGTTAATATATATTACATAAATACCCAGTTGGTTTATTTAAAAAGGATTCGAATAGTCAAATTTTATTTATAAGATTTATAATGACACAAAGACATTTAGAAATACAATTATTGATTATACCGTATATATTATGAAACTCAAAAATATTATGATTTTAACCCTTCTTTGCATAATGGTGGAAATTTCCATCATAACCTATAATGCCCAAATTTATATAAAAGAACAAGTTCACTTTAAGTTGATCGTGTTTGGATACCTTTTTAATGTCCATTGCATAAAAAGCAACATAGCTGTCAAAAATAAACAAGTGTCATTATCAGTGAAACGAGCTTAAAGTTGTCTCATTCCGCTGTTTGTTGTAGTTGCAATAAACGTATGATTTCGTTTATAATTTTGTTTTATTATATTAGAGTTTCTATTGCTAAAAAATTGAAAATGAGTGGAAGAAAGGTTTGTAACACGTGTTTCTGTTATTTCCCTCTTTTATTTCTATTTAGTAATAAGCTTATGATCTAACTTTGGATGATGATGGAAATTTTTAGCCTATTGTTTTTTGCTAAATTTATACTATAAATATATACTAAGATTTTTTAACCATTTTTCCTTCAATTTTGAACATGAATTATATCAACGATTTATTTCACCAATAAAGAAAACATGCAAAGAAGGGTTAAACTTCAATTCCTAATTATAAAATATCAGGATTCTATTATCAAACATTGCTTAAAAAATGTAATTATTTTTTATAATATTGGATTACAGATATCAAAATCTATAAAAAAAAACAGAATTCTTTATTTCAGTGTTAGGGGTTCCAAATGTGTTTAAAAAATACAACCATTCATTACAATGTTGGATACGCAAACCAAAGTATATTTTGAAAGAATGCAATTATTCTTTGTAGTGTGTTGGGTTTCTCAAATTAATAGCTATTTTAAAATGGAATTTTTCCATACTAAATTTGCATTTATAATATATATAAAACTGTTAAAAAAAAAAAAAACAATATATAAAGGTTTTGGGTTTCTGATGTCACAAACTTTTAAGCAGTCTAAACAATCGTTCAAACCTCCGTGCAGGTTTTCATTTATTTTTTTCAACTACACACTTTTATGTCACTTGTTTGTAAGGAATAATTAGCACTTATCGAATGTGTAGAAGCTACAAAATTGTTTCATTACTACAAATTATTGTTTGCTCTTAAAGACATAAAATTTTTACCTTTCCACGCAATTAACTTTATTTTAATATATTTCTAAGATTTAACAATTAATTAAAATATAATCAACAATTTATATATTTTGAAAGTATTCATATGTGTATAAAAACAAACATAAAATAACATATATATATATATATATATATATATATATACACTCAGACACATTGGTTTCCAAAAATTAAGAAAAAAACAATAATAGTGATAACTCTCCCAAAAATGAGCCTATCTCAATGAAATTTGAATATGTTTGTAAGTAAAAGAAGTTAACATTATGCAAAACAGTGGCGCTGCTGTCGGAATATCATTTTACAAGGAACATAAGAATGGATGTTTCAGACCATGGCACCAATTGTCGCTACATGTCTGAGATTAGAAATCTGATATAACGAAATTGTAGCAAATTTTACGAGGCATCATTTCACAGAACAATTTCGATGGCGAGCTATTGGAAGACAAGAGCCTGGACAAAGTAAGACAGAAGTGGCCAGAGGGCTGAATGTGAATCCGTCTGTGGTTCATAAACTTTGGATTCGGTATAAAGAAGGTTCAACCAAGGACGGTCACGAGCTATCAAAAGTGCAAATAATCGATATTTGTCATTATGCACACGAAGGAATAGAATCGCAACTTTGGCTAAACTTGAATAATCCCTTGCTGCAAGCTTCAGAAGGTTAGTATCTAGATTAATCTTTTCTCGAAAGCTTCACAATCGTGGTCTTTATGCGAGGCGACCAGTCAGTTGCAATGATAACACCAACATGTCCACTGGAAGTATGTTCAATGGAGGGCTTTCTTTACGGATGAGTCCAGGTTTAGCTTCGGAACGAGAGAACGTGGAACTCGTTTTCATCCATCAAACATTCGTAAAAGAGATGCATACGGATCAGGCAGCGTCTGTGTTTGGGGTGGTATCTCTTTGGGTGGACGCACAGACCTCCACGTCTTTTCCCGTGGAAATGTTAATGCTCACACCTATAGATATGACATCCTGTATACTTATGTTCACTTTTATTCCAAGGCAAAAGGTGATGCTAGTCTTGAGCAGGAAACAATGGAGCGCATGCTGCAGTCAGCTTGATCACTGGACCTTAACCCAATCGAGCATGTTTGGGAAGCTCTAGTAAAATACGTAGCTGCTCTAAATCCCCCCCCCTGGGACCGCCCTTCCTATACAATTAATAGACCGCATAATTGAGAGCATTACTCATAGCTGCATTGCTTCTCAGGAGGGATCATATCCCATATTAAAGGTATTATTCCTATACAAAACTAAGACCTCCCATTTCTTCATTGTATAGATATGCCAATTTTTATAACACCCTAATTGTCTGGTGATTTCTTTTGTATCTTCCTATACGTTGCATAATATGTTTAAGTTTCATTAAATTCCATGCATAACTTTTCTTGCTATCGTCATTTTTGGGATTTTTTTTTCTTAATTTAATTTAAGATAACCAGAGTACATCCATTATCTTGTATATTAAGGGATTTTTATAATTTTAAATAATTATTTATTTAAGCTATTCAATTAAAACTTTTAATTTTTTGAAAGAACTCCAATTAAAAAGTGATTGAATACATCATTATTTGTATGTGTATTATTTTTTTATACAAGTATTAAACAGATTGCATCTTAAAATATATATTTAATCTATACAAATTTCACAGCACTAAAATAATCTTCAATATCAAAACAAAACATATGTATCTGTAAACATTATCAATAAAAAATTCATAACAATACTTCAAATATTATCATATATAAAATAGTGACTTTCGGTAATAACAAAAAAATGCATATACCAGTAAAATCCTTCGAAAATATAACAAATGAAAATGTGGCCATTGTTTAAAAATTGCTTTTTGAAACAATTTTCGTTTCAAAGCAAAAATAGTAATTAATCGAAAAAACTATTTCAAACAAATGAAAATTTATTCAGATAGCGTTCAAATATTATATATATAAGCACATTTTTTTATCTTAAGTAAACGCCTCACCTCTCCATAATAATTATATAAGTTTTCCTTTCACCACCTAGATTATACAATAGGTTTAAGTATCATTAACCCTAAAATATTGAGGAATTTTAGATGAGATTGAGCAATAAAGAATATTCATACATGATTTCTCTAATTTTAATTGTATGAAGGTAGATCCAAAAAAAAAAAAAAAAAGTTTCAACCAGATTTTCATTTAATCTTTTAAAGAAAATATATTTTCCCAGAGGAAATAAAAGGGCAATAATCATTTAGAAGTAATGGTATCAATCTTTAATGTACATTTTCACGCGCGGTAAATCTATTGTAACAATAGAAAATTCCTGTAGGATGGAATGAAAATGCCTCAGTTAAGGATTTGACCTTTAATTTATTTTAAATGGATAAATAATGCGTTTGGATCTGAATGACATATCAAATAATGATGGCATCTTCTTGCATTAAAATACCAGATTTCTTGCTTTTCACTAAAATCAAGAGCTGCTTCAAAAAGTGGAAAACTGAGGCCCCTTTTCCCAGTAGTTTAAATTCAGCACCCCAATACTATTTCTTTTTTCTACCTAACAGCCAAAGGTTGTTGTAATACTTTTTACTATCCACCAACATTATAACCTTCAGGGAAGACATTTCATAGACCATATTCACATATCACACAGAAACAGTCTGTGAAACTTTTAAATACACACCTGACAGATGTGTAAGCAGAAGTACAATATTTGTCTTCTCTTGTACAATAGTAACTGGGTTTCAACCGAAGACTAAAAAAGCAGAGTCCTATTACCAGGTCATGGTAGACAAAAATTTGGTTGAATTATGGAAAAACAAGCAGTACTGCCCTTAATTATGTATGTTTTAAGCCCATTCTGTCCTAGACAAGGTGAGTGCCTATCTTTCATTCTTTCATATAACACATAAGGGACACAATCACTTAGGAAAAGACTCTTCTGATATTGATGTGAAGAGAAGCTGAGAGTTGTCTTAATGGTCAGGGCTGTCATTTTTAATAAGACAAGTTAAATATCTTAAACCCACTTACAGCTAAGTTCAATGATTATAAAAAAATTGCGATCATTGCCGGTATTTATGGCCAATCAATTACTTATTAAAGCTTCATTATCATTCTTAAATCTATTTAATATTTTTAATTACCCTTGTTTTGGATCCACCAACATATTTTGCCAAACAAACAGATATTTGCTTTCAGCAGTACTTGTTAAGAAGGATTTTACTGAATTTTGTACAAAATTGGCACATTAAAAACTCTACATGTAAATATATATACTTTATAACAAAATGTCTGTACAAATTTGAATGTTTATTCAGGATTCATAGGTTGGAATGCTTCTGTGAGTCCTTAGAATGATTGTGTATTTTTCATTTTCTTCGGCTTGAAATAAGAAAATTTAATTAATTTAAGATATCAAAACTGAATTAAACTATGAAAAATGAGACATAAAATAACTATTAATAGTAACACCCAGAAGTTTTTTTAATATAAATATTGAATACACTTAAATTAAATAAAAAATCATTTCTATGGAGTACAACTCTTTTACATATTAATCTGTGACTAATTATACACAATATAAAGATCAAATACATATAAAGTCATTCTAGATATATAAAATGTTATAATTAATTTTAATTCATCTTTACATACTGAATACAAATCTAGAAATTTAAACCATGTCATTTTAAATTAATAATATATGGCACATTTTATGTGTAAAAAGTCTTAATATATTCAGAATACACAGCACTTAATTAATGATAAAAAACATAATTTTTTGAAGTATTAAAATTAGAATAAATGTGGCAATATTTGAATAAAAGAATTGTATTTCTTATTATAAATATAATGCTATGTTGTTTGTAAATATTTTTAATGTTCATGAGATATATTTAAGGTGTCACAGTAATAAATGGATAATTTGAAAAGAAATCACATTTTATTATAAATATAATGAACATACATTCAACTGGGAGCAATATTTGCTTAAAAGTAATGAAGTTTACTTCAAAATGCATGACACTTTTTTTTCATACCATCATTTTGTTTTAATATTATAAGGATATAATCATACAACACTCCATAATGGATACCAAATAATTATTATCACTATTGTTGTAAAACATTAATTAATTCATTATCTTAGTTAAAGTTACACTTACTTAAAAACAACAAGGTAAATCAGATAATAATTAAGATTTTCTTTTATATCCTCTTTAGATATCTTAGATTGATTAAAAAGCAGATACTTTTTGATTTATTGAATCAATTTAATTATAAGAAGTAATTATAATTTTAACAAAATATAATTCAAATTTAACTGTCTAGGAAAATTTGGGATAAATTGTGTACAGTGATGAGATTTAAAGAAGACCTTTTGATTTAAATGAATAAAAATATCTGTAAAATATGAAACTCCTCACTAAACTAAATTCCTCAATTTTTCAGCAATGTTTAACAAAATCGGTAAGAAATACCAAGCAAAGAAAACTTACATTTTAAAATCTCACAAATGAAAATGGATTCATTTTTCATGTTCTGTAATACCTAAAAATATAAATATTTGAAAATGAAAAAATGCAGTAAAAATAATGAGTATATGTCAAATAAGCTGATGTACATTCAACACACTAACTTATTAAATTAAAAAAATAATTGAATAATAAAGAAAAAGAAAAATATAATCTGAGCACTATAAATGATGAACACATAATTTGAAATAATAATAAGAAATTCTGCAAAAATTAAATAATTATTTGGCATTAAAAGTGACATTTCACATATTAGGCAATTGTCAATTAAATATCTATATTGGTTATATTAAGCCAAAAAAAAAAAAATTCACTCAAATCAATTGATATTTTCAAAGAACCAGTATTAAATTTTTTCACAATTATTAATATTTCAAAATTTCCATGTAATACAGAAATACTAAAAAAATCATACAATATCAACTTATGTAGTTTCATCGGCAAAAATTTAATTAAGTTGTGAAATTAGACGAAACTTAATCTTTTGTTTGAGATTAGATTGAATAATAAAAATTCGAAGTACTAACTTTATCAGTTACAATCAGCAATATTCCATCAGGTCCAGTCACATATATTGTTCCTACTGAGACAAGTGCAAGATTCAATGTTTTGCTAAGTTCTTCTTTTAATTCAGTACACTTCAGAGAATGCAAATAAATGGCATGGAAGGCTAGAAAAAAATTTCTTTTTAAAATTCGGTTATAGTTAATAATTTCTATTACATTGATATCTTCGAGATTTTTTCTTCGAGTTTTTATAATTTTAGAACATAAGAATGAATAGAAGATTTAAATAAACAACCTTCCCCCCAAAAAAATCTTTTTGTTAAATTCTAATTTTTGTTCAGAAAGTTAAAAAGCATTACATATTGAAAATGAAACTTTTTATTACCCAATTATTTTACAAAAAAAAAAAAAAAAAAAAAAAAAAAAAAAAAAAAAAAACACTTACAAATTTTTTTTTTAAATTTATGATTAAATATTTTGTTTTAAAACTTTATATGATAACTGTATTATAAATAATTTCTTTTTTAATTATTCTACATATAAAGTACATTTGAGCTGTTCATATCACCAACAAATGTTCGCAAATAGCTACTTTAACTTTAAAAAATAAAATTATGTGATAAACTTATGTAATAAAACATACTTTAAATTCTTATATATGAATAAATTTTTATATAAGATACACAAAGAATACTGTTCATATTTATTCTTGATGTCATTTTCACAAATGCCATCATTGTAGTTTAGTTATAATTTACCAGAAAGGAACGTGAACACTTCACTTTTCTCTTCTGTGTATTCAATAATTAGGAAATAAAAAAAATAAAATATACAACATAAATGCTAAGCTTAAGGAATTGATATTAATTTAAAACAAGAGTAAAATAAAAGAACATTTAAATAAAAAAGCAACAAATAAAAAAGAGCAAAATTAAAAGCATAAATTATACATAGATCGTTCAATATCTATTACAAAACTTTATAACAATTAAGATTTTCTGTCACATGATTATTTCTAGATTTTAAAATTATATTTTAATTGCATATATCATTTACAGCAAAATTCACAATATTTTTTTCAAAAATATTTTTACATTTCTTTTATGTTTTCCTTAAAATTTACTTCTAAAAATTTCTTAAATTGGATAAAATAGTACTCAAATGCATAACATCCTAAGAATTAAGAGTTTTATTTCCTGCTAAATGTTTTAAGTCACAATTTTGAAAACTTGAGTCATTCTTGCAAATTTACACATACCTATTTTATCCTTAGATATGTACATCCTACGCAAAGGAGGAGGCTCTCTATAAATAAAATTTGTATATTTAAAATTTCAATGTATCTATAACTAAAAATACAGCACTGCAAAATATTACAATCAAATAAAAACAAAATCAGAACCATAATAATGGCATTAACATAATATTCTTTAAGTAAAATATCATCATACTAGTAAGTTTGAAAATAATTATTTATTTTTCTAAATAATTAAAAACAAGAATACATTAAAGTAGAAGAAATACAAATAAATTTAGAATTGACTGCTAAAACATTAATATATTTAATTGCTCATATTAAAAAAATCACTATTTCGCCACATTACATAAATAAGAGTTCATTTTATTTTTTAATGAATGTACACATTAACTCATTCTTTAAGCACCATTTACACAGAAACAATTTAAAAAGCTTTCTTAAATAGTAAGCTTTCTTAAATGTAATATTGTTTCACATTCCACTAAAATAGTTTTAACATTTTAAAGCTAATTTAAATACTAAGTGTTTTATTTCATAACAAACATAGTGATTAACTTGGTTTGTCTTTCAATAGACATTTAATGCACATGAAGGTTAACTAGATCAAGATTTAAAGAGTTTAAAGTTCATCCCAATTCATTACAAACATACAAGTCTGATGTTTAGATAACTTATGTCAAGAGAGATAGGAATTGAGCTCATGAATTGTTAAACCAAATGCCAAGGCCTAATCAGTTTATTGGCCACTCATCACAAGAATTATAAAATATAATAATCTTTTATTGGCTATTTTATAGTTTTGTTTTTATCGACTCATTATCAAGATTAGAATTATTTATTTGTTGTGTTGTATCACTCATATAATCATAGCAATAAATTATTTAATTCAAAATTTAAATTAATTTGTACCTTTTTAGACTAAACTATAAATAAATAACATGATATTCTATTTCTTTGTTATTAAATTTTTAATTTCAATTCCAATTGGAATTTGTTTCACAGAAAAATTTAAGAAATTTAGTAGATTATTTGATGACATATTAGGTAAAAAATCCTGGTAAAACTTTTAATTTATCATGCATGTAATTAATCCACATGTGCAAAGCCATCTATTTAATATTCGTAATGCTTCAAATTGAAAAGAACATTGATAAAATAAAACAATTACATTTTGTTATTCTATTTTCTTAAAAATCTAACATGTGATTTTTTATCCTCTTTGACAGTAATAACCTAATTTTTTTAATTACTATTATTCAACATACATACGTGTATTGTTTTTCAAGTATTTCCCATATAAAAAAATTGCAATTTAAGCACAAATGTCTATCTTAGATGGATTAGTTAAAATTTTTGCATTTCACTATTTCCTTCTATAATTGCTACATAGATTGCAGAGCTTTTTAATGCAAACAAAAGCGATTCTTCGATACACAGAAGTCAATCATATTTTGAAATTATTTTTGATAGGAGATTCAATCAACATTTTTCGGTAAAACTCAGTTTATTATTCTATAGTGACATTTTCAACATGAGAGTTAATTAAATCTGGATTTTTGAATTTAAGTGAATTCTGAACCTTTAAAAATATCAATGGGCCAAAATAAGATTCATTATCATGATATGTTAGATTGAATGCCAGAGTACTGACTATTTGTCGACCAGTTAAATGCATAATTTTTAGATTCCTACATTCCAGCAACAAGATGTTAAATGCTGAAACATAAAATGCCTTTAGAGGACAATCAGACAGTTATTTTATTGAACCTCATCCAATCACAACAAAAGGTGGGGGGGGTGTATTACTTAAAGACCACACTTACTTCACTTAAAACAGTATAGGTAAAAATATTGTAGGTTCATTACTTTTCATAAAAATTTATAAATTACCATATATTTTTGGCTCAAAAAAATCTTTTTAGGTTTTTTCTTCCATAGTTGCAATCCCAAAATATTGTGCAGGAGACATTTGTTCTCAAAATTATTTATTATACAAGACTAGAAAGGTTGAGTTTTCTTTTCAAAATGTTTATCTGTCACTTTACAGACAGTTTACTATATAAGGACTAATTTGATGGGGACTAACAATTGAAAATGAAGTCCTCACAACATCTAAACCTGAAAAAAAGGACCAAAACTCTAGAATTGGAAACCAAACTAATTATTGAATGTTTAAACCAGAGTGTTCAACATTTACATTGGCTTCCTTTCAAAAGAATGATAGTTTGGCAAAAAAATTTACATTTTTAAATATGTGAATTGAAAAATAACTGTTTCATAAATATCAAGTACAAAAGTGAGAGAAATAACATCATCCAATCTAGAGGATTTTTGCATCTATAATATAAGTTCTGGGCTTTATGATGGTAATGTTATAAAACATATTAAAAACCTGTGATTCATAGATTTACACTTTCATGTACAAATTTTCAAAACTAAATGTGACATCAAATTTATCTCTAGCAGATTTTAGTATATTATCCAATTAATCATTTTAACTGAAAATATCTCAAATTTTGAAAACTTTATTTTTTTTAAATGTGAAGAGAGAACAGAACAATTAATTTATATTACTTTAAATTTTCAATGAAACAATAGATAAAATCTTTTTTTTAAATTATATGGCATTAAATCACATCATCTAACATTTTTTCAGGGAAACATTTGAAGGAATAATACGTAAACATACAATTTTCATATTTAAAATGGGGAAAAACTCTCTGTAAATTAATTCAATGTATCCTGTGAACTCTATTGAAATAAAGATTATAACAAACAAAATAAATTTAATTAGTAACAAAGATCACTATTAAATTTACGGTTTTCCATTTTAAAAATGTCCTTTAATAACTTATAGTATGACTAAAGTTTCTCCAATTAATGTTAAACATGAGGGTAGTTCTGAAAATGTTTGTCCCTTTTTCTTTTTAGTTTTGGCAAATGTATTTCTTAAAAACATAGGTTCCACATCACCACAAGCTTGGAAATACATCATTTAGAATTACTTGAAGAGTCATATGCTCAAACTCAAAATCCACTCCTGTGTGTTCACAGTATACTTGATCAAAACAACAACCCCTTCAATTGATTATAACCATTTCATCAATTCCAGCAGCTGACAAAACCTTGCAGCATTTTGAAGTTCCTTAATGCCAAAAGTTTGGATACTTGATACTATTAATTAACAAAATGTTACCTTGGAAAGTAGATTTAGTTCAATCATAAGTTTCACTTTAGTCTCAATGAAATAGCAAAGGAATAGAGATTTTTAAATCTTCGATAAAACATCAATAAAGTATGGCACCTGTTACAGGTACAAGTTATACAATTACAGGTATAATTACAATAATGTATGTCACCTGTTACTGACCTCAACAGTCATATTTTTAAAGTAGAAAGATTCCAACTGAAACTTTAATTTGATTTAAAGCAGTCACGAATCATTACAAACATTTATATACAAAGTACAAATTGAATTCACAAACTATAAGGTCAGAGTATTAATCATTCAGTTACAAAATTTTATTAAATTGAGCTCTTCTTTAGGGAGTTTGTCTCAAAGAAAAAGATCACTTACAACAACCCCAACCTTATATAAAAAAGAAATCGAAAAATTTATGATTCAATGAACGATTTGCATTATGTAAAAATTTTTTCACCAATTATTTATTTTACAAAATTTTCAGAATTTCTTAATCATCAGAAGAATTAGAAAAGTTGTCAGACACAGTAAAAAACTTTTTCAATAAAATTATTAAATACTTTTTCAAGACATCATTCAATTTTTTAATTTAATACAATTATTTACTGTTTATAAATTTTTCCCTTAAGTAATATGCAATAAAATAATAATATGCATTATAAAACATGTTTTATGATTCCTACCTAATATGAAGACAGTTATATAACCGTATTCCATCTGCTGGTCCACAAATTTCGATCAAATCTTCACGACTTAAGCACAATAATTCTTTGGCTAAAATAAATTAAGCTAGTTACAAATTTTTAGTAAGAAAATATAGATGAAAGATTACTTTATTATTAAATAAATATAATAAAAAACTAAAAATAGACTGTTGTTTAGCAGAAAAGAATATTTGGAAATCATCATACAAATAGCTGTAATTTAAAAAAGAGAAAATTCAAATTCAGACTAAGTGTTTTTTAAAAAGAATAATTAAAAATATAAATAATATTACAGCAGAATATTATAAAGGTTTTACAAAATAATAGATCATTTGCAATATTTTAAACGATTTTTAATGCACACTGTGAAAAGCTTAGATGATAACCACATTATTTGTACTCATTTTAGAGTATTTATCAGAAATTTGAATTATTGTAATGGTTATTAATATCCTCGATATTTCAAAAAACATAAAGAAAATAGTTTTGATGCTTTAATGACATGGTAATTTTAATTAAACTTTAATGAATAAATATTATCATTCCCGTAATATCATCAGAATTATTAGAAGTTAAACATTTAGTAAATTTTAATGAATAAAATCATTGATAGAAAAATATTAACTAAAATATTTATAATAACACATAATGTGTAATATGATAATTATTTAATTAAAAAATTAAATAATTTAAATTTTCTATTAAATCATTATAGCATTTTATAAGAAAAAATTATCTGAAGGAAGTTTTTAATTATATCCTTTTGTTCTCCGAGGGATAAATAAACTGCAACCTAATTTAATGTGGATTCTAAAACACTACTACCAAGTCCAAGGTCTGATTTGAACAAATGAACTGTTGAACCGAAGGCAGGAATATTAACCTTTCGGCTATCGACACAACTTTTTCAATTTAAAAATTTTAAATTTATATGCTATAAAGTGAATATGTAACTTATTTTATAGCAATTTTTATTTATTTTTTTTTAAATTGCAAAATTAAATAAGGGTTGGCTTTTAAATTTAAAAATATTTAATTGCTATCAATGGTATGCATAGAGGCAATGGCACCCCTCTTCTATGTCTTTTGGTGGACTTTAGACTTTTTGTTTTTTGCACTTCACACTTACTCATAGACACGACAACAACAACAACAATAATGGTATGCGTATAATTCAGTTGTTTGACTTAGTGACTTTTGACACAGTGATCATTTGTTTTTATTACACTATTAGACACACATACAGTAATTTTAAACTTAAGTCAATCATTATTTTATCAAATAAGACAAGAAATAATTGTTGTTAAGTAACATTTAAAAGCTCAACATGATCAAACATTAAAACTACTTCACACTTGGTTTTTGTTCAATAATCCTTTTTTGCACATGAGAGCTAATTAGACTGAGGCTTATGGTTTAAAGTGGAACACTACAAACATACATGCCTTAGGTGAACAAGCTGTTGATCCGAAGACAAAAGCAATAGCCATTCAATTACCAGCCCAGCTGTACTCCACAGAGTAGAATTCTAATTTTTTAAAACTTCATTTAATTTATGTTTTATCAAATTATTAAAGTAATAATTATTTCTAAATAATATTAAAGAATTTATGAAGGACTAGTAATGTGCTTGTACAATTTATAGTGGGTATTATAAGGTAAGGTATTCGATATTGCTGAATAACAATAATGATCATTTCTGCTTTGTGTATATAAATCTGTCAGAGTGCATGTTAGGGAGTTTTCAAGGTTCCCTAACCATCAAAATTCCCAATATTTATGAAAAATAATTTGATAGGTAATATGTTGGATACTAAAATAGACCTTATAAAGACTCATAGCTAGTAGGCATTCCATACATAGTGACAATATATTTTTATGGTCCATAAACAGTTTTTTTTTTCAGTGTAAATTTTTGTTATTACCTGAATATGATGAGAAATGTGATAGATATTTTGTGAAATTCTTTCGGAACAGCCAACTGGATGTTTGTTCAGTGTTCATATTAGCATTAAGATATTCATCATCAACAGGTGTAGGGGATGTGGGCAGACTATTAGTATCAGGATTGGGTGAAAAGACCTAAAAATAGAAAATAAGCAGATCATGGAATGAACCAAAATTTAAATTGTGTTCCAATGTTTATCACAAATATATCAAATTCAACATTCAGAAATATTTTTACATTCTTAAATCAACCATAAAAAGATATTAGGAAGTAATAGTATAACAATAAATAATGCATGCAAAATATTGTAAATTGAATTTGAAATTAATTAAACAGGTTAAAAAATATTTTGAATGATTCTTTTTTTGTTTTATTGAGTTGACAACAATTATTTTTAGAAAGACTTCTAGATTAAAAAAAATTTAACAAAAAAATGTAAAAACATTTTACATAAAAATCTGGCAATAGAATCAGTTAATACTGAAGTACAAGTAATAGTACAAGTTATGTTACAAGAAACAATTGAATGCATAAAAAACTGTTTTCTCTTCAGTTATATTCAAAGAAAAATAAAAGCTCCAATAATGAAGTAAAAGATCCCAAGCGAAAAACTTAAGTGAATTTGATTTCTTCATTATAAAAGCATAAAAACAAAAATATGTGATATCAAAGTATTATAATTTTTCAGTATGTAAATTTTTTGAAAAGTTTGATTGTAACAAATAGCTTTAATGAAATGATTTGAGAGATAAAACCATCTTAGAATATGTACACTTAGAAAATTTAATAATCATTATACATACAGCATAGTAGTTTTGATGGATAAATTAGTAAGAAAACCATTTTTTCAAATATAAAATAAATATTAGAGAGTACTAGACCTACAAAACCTAAAATCCAATAATCAAAACTTCATATGAATATTTTAATAAACCATAAAAATTCTATTTGTTTTCCTGCTCAATAATTTAAATCGAAACAGTTCTTCAAATGACTAAGCCCTCAATATTTTTCACCTTATTCTATTATTTCAGAAGTTTTTTTAAAAGATCACTACTTGAAACGACATTTTGAAGAAAATCCTTCATATCTTATTAAATTTTCTCATTTAATAAATGCAATACCCATTTTTCTTTTATTTTTACAGATAAAAAATATTCATAAATCCTGATATACATAAAAATATATTCTACAGTAAATATATTTGCATAAAAACTAAAAATGTTCATACTTACATTTTTTGATAAAAATTTCACTTGTCAAAAAATTTTTCAGTTGAATCTTTCTATTGCACATTTTTTAGAATTTTTAATACATTTATTGAAAGAATAAGACATTTTACAGTTACTATTTTGTGATTTTCTTATTTTACACATCATGAAAAATCATAGCAATACTTCAAATCATGAATTCCCCAATTTTAATATAAACAACAAATAATACAATCCTGTGTATCATGCACTAAATAATCAACAAGACAATAAAAATTTCAATTAAACATTTTCACCTGTATGCATTAATTAAAAATATCACAAATAGTATAAAAAAATTTAAAGAAGGTTAAAATAATTAAGAGTCATGATGAAATAGAGTAAAAAAAAATTTAGTTTTTTGTAGTATGTATGTTTATTTGATAAAAAAAAGTTATTAAATATTAATAAACAATGAAGATTTTCAAAAATAACAATTTCTGCTACTTTAAAAAAGTCAGATAATATGAAAATTATTTTATGACACATCAGTTTCAGAAACATCCAAACTTTTAATATTTAACAAAAATAGTGTGAAGTAATTAATTAGTGCTGCAATTGAAATATGCTTGATTAATACAATAAATTAATTGCAGATAATTTTTTTTAAAATATCCATCAACATCAAGGACAGAAATTAGTAATTTTAAAAATTTGATAAACATAGTGTAAATTTTCTCAAGTTCTTAAATGACTTATTTTTGAATTAAAATTTCAAAAATAAAATAATTTGAAGCATAACATTAATCTTGTTTTAAGAAAGAAGAATAACTTATTAGAAAATGTTAGTTAAGTATTCATAAAAATTATGGTATATAATTATTTAAAAAATATGATAGAAATAAGAATTAAAAGTTCAATAAATAATTTAAAAATAAATTGAAATGAGTAAAAACTAAAATATAAAATTATTGAAAAACATGGTAAGAAATTAAACTCAGTAAACAAAAAGAGGTAAGAAAAAATAACAATGAGACAATTTAAAAAATAAAGATAAAAAGTAACTACAAAAATAATTGGGGAAAATATTTTCCTTTAATTTTTATTTGTTTAATCTATAAAATTCAGCTTTTAATTTAACTAACATAAGAAATAAATTAGGACATAATTAAATAATTACATACATCATCTACAATTTCTTTTATTTCAATGGATTGATGAGAGCTTGATGTTATTGATGGAGTGGATGTTGTCCTTTTAAATAAAAACAGAGTATCATTTTATTTTTCAAAGCTAAAATTATTAATAAGCAAACTAAATATTAAAACTGAAAATTCTATTACAAACTAAGTTTCCTTCAATAAATATTTTTTTCATAATACTTATAAAATAGATTTTAGCAAAATATAAAATGAAATTTTTATTCATTATCTACTTTCTTCCAATAAGATATCACAAAATTTTGAAAATTAAATAGAGAATTTTTATTAAATTGTAATAGCATAAATCAAATGCCAAATTTTACCTAATATAAATATTTCAAAATTTCATGTACACGATTCTTAAGAATATCATTCAAAAAATATTTTTTGAAATTATTTTGCAGAATTTAGAAATACTCTTAAACAAATGTATGAGTGATATTCAATTGATAAAAATTTAAATATATGAGTACATTGAAGCAATAGCAGTTAAACATTTTACGAAAAGAAATAATTATCATGAAATATTAGTATATATTCTAAAAAAATTAAGTCATTAAAATAAATATTTATTAATTATAAAATTTTTCTGAAATATTTATTTACTTGCAAATATTTTTGTTTAACTAATTTAGAATTTTCTTGTAATTCAAATAATTGAATTATATCTATATCCATATAATTAACTTATTCATTAAAAATTTAAAAAATGACAATTCAGTAAATTCATTATTCAAGCATGGCTCATGAATTCAAGTATAAGAACAATAAATATTGAAAACTATTAACTTAATAAAATCCATCATTGAAATTTTTAGCATAAAATTTCAACTAAAGTTTATTAGCATCAACAAAATGTGTAAAGGAAGTTTTTTATTGTTATCGAGAAAATTTCTTTTATGAATTGCTCTAATTTAATTTGGATTTACGGAATGTAAAGCAGATTCCAAAAGTTAGCAAAAAACTATCAAACCACATAGACCGGACTGTAGAACTTTAAAATAGTTAGTAAAAAAACATCAAGAAAGATGATTAGGAAAAAATGACAATTAATACAAATTAAAATTGGAAGAAATATTATACAAATTTTCTCTTCACACAATTATTTTATAAAAATTTTAATTTCTGGGTTCACTATGCTCTATTTATTAATCAGAGTGGCAAGATTTGAATTCAAGATCAGCTATTGTTACTCATAGAGAAATAGATGTTGAGATACCATGCATTGAATGGTCTAATAACCAAAGTATGCTGCAAGAATTTTTTTAAGACATTGCATATTAATTGCATATTAAAGCTTCACAGATGGATTTTTCCACAGATAGATAACCGATTTCTGAGTTCACAATTGAGAAAAATCAGAAAACTCTCATCTTGACATTTGTGCAAGTAATCATTCAAGCTTCCTTTATTATGAATGTTGTCCTGTATCTATGAAGTTTCCCTTCAAAAATGGAAAACATGATGAATATTCAATTCCCTTACAACATTCCTTGAATTTTTAGACTCTTCATAATAGGCAGTGAAACATGTACTTCTAAAGAAACAATTGAATAACTTACACTTCAGTTGTTGATAATACAGGAGATTCAGGTTTTATGTCCTGGCTATTACTGTTGAGGGAAGAGGGCGACAAACTGTCAGGATAATCTTGGAATGATTTATTATTTACTTTGTTGGATGCCTGAAATATTGATATAGTTATTTAATTTTCTGATCCCAATAAAAACCCAATTTACAATTTCTTGTTAAACATGATAACTTACGCATGTGAACAAAGTAACTTGATATGAAGGTTGAAGGTCACGCTGCAAATAAAGGGAAAAATAAGTTCTCAGAAATATATAAAATAAAATAGAGTGTAATCGGCTATTAAGTAGTTATTTTTCTATTTTATACAACAACTTGTCTAAAACAAAATTTCTATTTAATTTTAAGAAATTTATTTAAAATATTCATATATTTAAAATAAATTCAATTAAAATTTTTAAATATTAAAAAATAATTAACTAATTTAAAAAAGTGATGCTTAATTTATGAAAATGGAATATTTACTTAATAAAGCAAAAAGATAAAGATAATAACCTTTTTTTCAATCATTATTCTGAACAATTGTTATTCAATGATTGATAATTTGTCATTCAATAACATTTATAACTTAAAAATAATGAATTATTTTAGATGTTACTAAGATGCATTTTTTATACTTTTACTATTTTGATCATTTTATCAACTTTAAATACATCAATTAGAACATAAATTTAGGCGATAAAAATTTTTTTGACAACTTTTTTCTCCTGATAATTTAGGATAATATTTTTCTTCACTAAAAATACCAACTTAAAAAAAAAAACAAAATTAAGATTAAATGTTGGGAAATGGATAATTTAGATAAGAGATCAAATAACCAGAAGTGGATAGAATGAAAAATAAAATATTATTTGAGCAATTAAAGTTCATATAAGTGAATTTGTTTTAATTTAGAAAGGTAATAATAGTTAAAAGTAATTTTTTTTCCTACAAACTGAATCTGAAAACTAACTTTTACTATGCTGTATATTTAACATTGCAAAAAAAGAACAAAATATTATTTGAATTACATTAATGAAATATTACTAAATGAATAAAATGAAAACTGAATGAAACTAATAGTGGTAAAAATATTTAGCATGTGCGATCATAATAAATGCCTATAAATAAATGTTTGAAATTGACATTTATTGTTTTAAAATATGGCCTAGAAATTTTGATTCTTGATTAAAAATATTACCTTCTCTCCTAACCTTAAATGTTATTTTAATAATGAGAATTTTTTCTTCACATTAGCTCAAACATTAATAAAAAACAAATAGAGGTTCTAAGAAAAGGTTGCTTACAAATTTGTACAAGAAAAGAATAAGTGCCATAAGAATGAAATGATCCATAAAGTTACAGAATAAGTGCCAACTTACACTTTTTTCCGTAACTTTTATAGATCATTTCACTTTCATTTATAAATAAATAAATTCAAAATTTCTTACAAATGCTGTCTGGGACAAAAATACTAAGTTTACATTTTAAATATTATACCCATTCAAAAACTATTATTAAACAAAAAATTTATTAATACAGTGAACGTTAAAGATATAAATGATATATGAGACAACTACAAACATTTCATCTTTAAGTACAATTACCCTGATGTATTATAACTGTGGTTGTTTTTGCAACTAGATGTTGCTCCAGAGATTTCCTTTCATACAAAATAGGTTGCAAGAATATTCAAATTTATTAATTGAAATATTCAAGTTTGTCAACACCTGTCTCACAGGTTTTAACAATGATTGAGATTGAGTTTTTAAATTTTCTAATTTTATTTTGGTTAGTTTCTCATTTAACAGTCATTTTTTACATATGAAGGCTAATTAGACCAATGTCTACAGTTTAAAGTGGATTTCAAGCCACTAGAAATATGCAAACCCAAAGTATTGAACTAAATGATACCTACTATTTTGAAAAGCATAGTTTTACAAGGCTACTTAAAATTTTTACGAGAAACTAATCAATAAAAATGCAGGGAACTGATCAACATAATAATGATAAGCATTGATAAGATAACAAATGATTACAAGAATCAATTTAATTATCATCAGGACATGTGTTTTGTGAACTAAGGAAACATCCTTACTATATACAAAAAGAAAAAAAATCCCAGGTAAGTTTGTGGTTGTTTTTATACATTTCCTAAATTTCCATGTATAACACTTTTGAAAAATGTTTTGAAAATTAACCTTTTCTCGTATGAATATTCTGTGTGAGCTGGCTATATATATAATAACCTTAATAATAGTTATATATGAAACAAGAAAGAGAAATAAGTTACTGTCATACATAAAAACAAAAACTTGCTTAGAAACATTTCTAAAAAAATGAACAAAAATGTACAGTCTTTATTCTAAATAAAAAAAGTCAAATATTTGTGATATTAAAAAAATATCTGTAATTAAGAACAAAACATTAATGCAAAATTTAATACCTTCAAATCACATATTTTAATTAATAAAATTTTGTTCTATAAATACATAATTTATTTACCTGTTCGGCTTGAGGCAGCTTTTCATATTTCTCTCTGTCAGTTTTGTGCTTTCTATCAGCTCCTTTTGACTATGGGAATTTACTTAAATATAGCATAGAACATTAAAAAAGAAAAAAACTCAATACCTTAAAACAGTTTAAAAACATTTTATAGTTTAAATAGAAACAGAAACTATAACTTTTATGAGTTAAGAAAGAAATAAGTTCATTTGGAAGAATACAATCCATGAACCCTGAGAATCTAGCTATCCAATGAAAGTTTTCAAGATCTAACCAAATATAATATGATTTTCATTTTAGTAATGAACAATATGCAATTTTCTACAATACAAACATATTAGTAAAGATCATATTCCTTTAAATCAGCATTATTCAAAATAATACTCTTAGAAGTTTAGTGACCTAAAGATCTAATTTTAAAACTTAATTAAAATAAGAAAGTTTTTGATTAATAGCAATTATAAAAAATGACATGCATAACAATACTGTGACCATGCATAATGACAATAACAAATTTATTAATGGGTTAGAGTACTTTATTTATCGCTCTACAGCAACTTTTTATACACAAAGAGATAATTCAATTCTGACTGACAGCTTAAAACAGATTCCAAATCATTACAACATCCACGTTTGAAATGGAGCCAAACTCACAAACTGAACAGAAAAAGTTCTGATTGTTCAGTTGTCTGAATTATTAAATATCTCATAACTTTGAACCTTGGTCAAATGATGAGATTCATTATTAAATTACCAATTTCTTCTTCATAATCAAACCAAAGGATGGACATTTGATAAATAATATGTAACATGCCAAGGCCCTTTTAAGTAAAGCGATTTCTGATTAGAGCAAGGAGAATCACATGAAACCAACACTTGGGACCTGATGGGACCTTGTAACCTCAATCCACTAGTACAGCAATGTAATTGGTCACTCTTCAAATAGTGCTCAAAATTAGAGATATCTGGTTTTGATATTCTGATAAAACTCAATACTTTGCTGATTGTATAAAAAATAATATAAATAATATTTAATAACCATATAATAAAAAAACCCATATTATTAATATCTTTATTATTGATAAAAAATTTTAAGCAAATAAATTATTCTTAATGCTATATCTTTTTTCCATACAAGTTTGAGAGATTTTATATATTTCTTTTAAAATTCAAGTGAAAAAACATGCAAAATGTTTAAAATTATTTTCAGGTAGCATTTGATAATATATTTTAAATTTTCTTGAACTAAATAACTAATTTAATTAAAAAATTCTTAATTAATCTTTTTAATTTCTAGAATATTTTAATTTTTAGTTTTTCTTCTTATATTTGTTAAAAAATAGTGTACTTTATAATCATAGGTATGAAAATTACCCAAAAAAAATTTGCATTATCAAAATTAAAAAATAAAATGTACTTTAAAATCATAGCTATAAAAATTACCACCAAAAAAATTAATAAAAATAAAAAAAGAACAGATGTTAGCATGTACTTTAATAGTACACATTTCCAATTTCCTTGCACTGTCAATATATTGAAGTTAAACTCACTTCTCACAATAAATCACTGAATTTAGCAAAATATTAATGCAAAGTATACGATAAAAAATTTGTAATTAATTATCAAAAACTTTAGAAGAATGTTTTATAATTTAGAAAATATTTTTATTAAATAAAACAAAATGAACAAACATAATTATATACTGAGCCTGAAAGTACCCCAAAGAGAGATGTATTAAAATTCTCATTATCAAGAAACTTTAGCAAATTTTAAGTTCAATAATAGACAAGTTAAAAATTTTTAAAAATTTAATTTTTTAAAACTATAGCCCAAATAAGCTATGTTCCATAGCTGAAAATAGTTTAAAAAAAAAAAAAAAGTCGAAAGTGAATTTTTTAATTCTTTATTTTTACATAATTTTATTAAAAATTATAAATTTATCAAAATTAAGAAAATTTAGAATAATTTTACAAAAATTAGTGACAAATATAATTGAGATATTTCTAAGAAAGAAATTGGCAACTTACTTTGAAAACTTTCACCAGACAAGATGCAGAATCTAATTTGCAAGGTGGATTTTCCCAATGACTATAAGTTTCAATGAGTATGCGAAATGGAACGCCTTTCTCACCACCTCTTCTCTTACATGTGAATTCAGTGCTGATACAGTTCACCTACAATCAATAATAATTACATTATATAACAAATAAAACGCATATAAACATTACACAAAGAAAAAATTTATTTATACATAAAATTAAGCAATACTCTGTTTACATAAATTTTTCTTAAATTTTTTTTAAAAAATTTCTTTTTGTTACAGTATTAGTTTTTTCTTTTCTCTCTTATATTTGATTTTATAAGTCAGTCCATTTCTAATAATTCACAAAATAA
>JAPDSC010059352.1:0-11658 GCA_026290005.1 Latrodectus geometricus
TATCTTTCTTTGTTTTTAAAGCTTCAGAAACCAAATAACTGCGTTAATGTGTAATTATTTTGGCATTTTGTTATAATTTTAATAAATTGAATGAGAAAATCATTAGTTTATCATATTCTTTTAAATAAAGATCTTTATTCCATAATTAATTACTTTAAAAAACTATCTCCTTATTTAACAACCTAATTTTATTTATATACCTTTTATCCAATAAATATTTTAATATATTTAATCTATAATTATATCCGAGCTTTGTTGGAAATGTGCTGGTTTATATCAAATTAAATTCAAGAAATTATTTTATTGTTATTTTTAAGTTATTTAAATTAAGTATTCTACTAGAAATATGAATAATTTATATTAAAATGCCTTAGTTAAAAATGTAATGATTATTTTGTATCCTGTAGTTGGTTTATATAATAGAAACGAACAGAGGAAAAAACAATATTACCTTAGCAAACCTGATTATTATTCTATATCTTTGATAATAATTTCTATTAAATTGTGAAAATCTATTGGATAAGTTCTTTTAATTATTTTTTTTACTTTGTAAAATGAACACAATCTAATTGCATATAATTTAGTTTTCAACATCTACAGTCTATTACAATTTGTAATAAAAGGGGCTTTTTTCAGTGTAAAATCTGAACATAAATATAAAACAAGTCAACAAAGAGGAACAGAATACACAACAAAGTGTTGCAAAATTATAATTTCTATTTTGTATTTTTTTTATATACAGACACTGTTTTCTTACTTTTTATTTAAACTTGTTTGAAATTAATTTTGAGCATTAAGGTACATGAAAACTAAAGTAAATGACAGATACTTTGATAACCAAAGCAAATAAAAAAATATTTAAAGGATCAAAAAGGAGTTTTTTACCAAAGCAATGTCAAAATTTGGGGAGATGTACGTCTGGAAGTGACATTAAAGGGGAAAAAAATCCTTTCATAAGACACGCATCTAGAATCACTAGACCATTAAAAATGACGGGTTGCTAATTATAACAATTTTAATTCTATCTTAGTGGATTAATATTTTGTTATTGTTTAAATATATAACTGTTAGCTACTTTGAACATTATTTATATTTTTTGAAGAAATTGTTTGTGTGAAATACAATGAATGTTGAAACAATCGAAAGAAAATTACTTTATTTTTATTAGTCAATGCTTCTATTGAAGCATTAAAATATAATTCATTCATTTTGTTTACTACAGTTATAATTTCAGTTAAAGTGTAAAGGGAATTACAAATACTTAAGTATGTTTAACTTAACATTTTTATTTTTATATAAATTGTAGATGATTAAAAAAATATTTATTAAACGATAAAATATAATAAAATTCAAAAAATGTTTTTCTTAACTTCTATTGATAGAATGACGGATATAGTTTATTTTCATATTAAAAACTTTTCCGAAACAATGTCATTTAACTTGTTAAAATTAAAAATACGCTTTAATAAAAATAATAGTAATTTGAATGAAATGTGTATGTAACTAATTTGATTCCGGTGAAGAAAGTTTCATTGTATTATTAAACAAAGTAGTTTTAATAATATTCCGTTTCATAATGTTACCATATTAATACTTTTTTAACCTTACTCACAATATATTTTACCAACTTTTAGAACACATATTTTAGCATCTTTTTCGGCACATATTAAATTGCTTGACCTGTACATTAATTTAGTCCGCAGTATACTTTTTTTTCATTTTTAGCACTATTTTTATACATTTTGTGTTTAGAATGTTTGATTTTGAATTTTAAACTACAGCGTTTCAGTAATTTACTTAATAAATTTGCTGTTTCACTTTCAGTGGAAGATAATTAAGTATTCTTAATCATGTGAATAGTTTTTTTTTCCACCCAAAAAAATAAAAACATTGTTTTCTTTAAAAAGTTTAACAACAACCAATGTAATGAAATGATTGAAACTAGCAAATTTCTTATAATTAATCATTTTTATAAGATAAATTACTTTGCAAAGAAGTTGCTGTTGTGGTGAAACTCAGAATAAAAGAAACAAATGGAACAAACGCAGGTTCGCAGAGAATTAGCAGAGAGTGGAGAGAAAAAATCAGAAAGATTAAGTTAAAAATAACAAAATTTTATTAAATTATTAGAATCTAAATGATTACATTGAACATAAATTGGTCTTGATTATACTTTATATTTTTGTGCAAGATTCTCTATAACATATTTATGAAATAAATTGGCTAAGGTCATCAGGAAGAGATTTAAAAGACTCACCCCTTTATATAAGAAGAATCGCTTTTATTGAAAATCCCTTTGTATCTGTTCTTGCTGTTCTATCACCCTATTAAATATGAAACATTGGTTATAAAATTGAGCAACAAAATTTCTTACAAACAAGCTTATCTTCCATCTACAAGAGTCTTATATCTTTTGTGAAAAGTTAAAATAAAACAACTCATTAGATAATTGGTCCAGTTCATATTCTTTATTTCCTTCTACAAAATATTCCGCGGATTCCTGCAATTTCAGTCGTGTGTAAGTTCTAGACATGCAAGTTTGTTAAATCAAGTTAGCCATTCCATCCAGGAAGTATCTTTAATTTCAAGAAAATTATCCAACAGAGGAATACTATTTACTGTAGAAATTATGATTTACTAAAATGATATCTGTTGTAATTTCTATCGTGAAAGAACACATGGTTTTAAGATTTCATTTATGTATCATAAACCTAGCCTTTGCATACTTTATGGATGTAGAAGGAGATGTGTTAATTCATGAG
Source organism: Latrodectus geometricus (assembly GCA_026290005.1). Lineage (NCBI taxonomy): Eukaryota > Metazoa > Arthropoda > Arachnida > Araneae > Theridiidae > Latrodectus > Latrodectus geometricus. The sequence goes on from JAPDSC010059352.1 coordinate 2,763, forward strand.
GATGAATAATATTTATACAGTCTAGATTTTTGTTTAATATTCAGTCTAATGGCAAAGAGCATTTTTTTTTGTTTCTTTTCTGTCTTTGCAAATCACATATATCTGCTTTCATTATTATTAAAAGCATGTTCTCCATATAAAAACTTGAAAAAATTGTTGAGGTTTGAATCGAATCTCAATAGTTAAGTTCTGAATAATCTATTAATCTAAATGCACATATCTATTATATTTTCATTATGCTTTAAAATTTTATAGATTATTGAATTGAGGTTGACATAAATACGAAGTCGTCTTACAAATAAAATTCGTATGATGACTTTTTATTTATGTCAATAAATGGAGCTATCATTCTGAGAAAAATAACAAATTTTGGCAAAATTTGGCTTTCTTTAGGTCACAAAGAAGAGATAGCCAATTTTTAAAAATTTCTGGCTGTAACACTTCACTATATCAGAGCAATAATTATTGAATTTTATCCATGATTATTGTATAATTATAACTAGGTTTTAGTAATGAATTTGTTACCTGGAAACTGTTTTCGTAAATTCTATAAATACACACTAATATTTTTCATCTAAATTCACCCAAAGGCATATTCAATTATTTAATTGATATAAAAGGTGTGCCGTAGCTTCACTACATTAGTTTTGTTCATTATTACCCAAATTAGATTAATTTTAAATTATAATAATTGAAAAAAAATAATATTTTTATCAATGAACATATAACCTCGTATACTCATCTCTAAAGCATACTTTATAAAATTATAAGTTATATTAATAATAAGTATGTTCTGTTAATAATATGTACTGAAAGTAGGAAACAAATATATTTAGGTATAGTAATGTAAAAGTAAATTTCAATTTCTTAAACAATGATATTTATGAAATTAATTTTATATATCTTCCTAATTTTTGAATCAATATAAACCGGAATGAGAGGAAAAAAATTTAAAACAAATATGGCTCTCTTATTTTTACCAGGAAACGACTGTAAAAACTGAATTTAACATCAATACGTCAATATTAATATTATTTATGGTTTAAAATATCACCATTTTGTTTGAATTTAGTAATTGTTATAACCAGTAATAAAAATCTTAGTTAAAATGATTTTTAAAATTTATAGAAACAATCTACCTATTAAATCATATACAAAAATAGATTTTAGATTATTTGTTTATAATTAAAATCTAATTAAAACTTTATTGCAAATATAATTTGTATCTTCATAAAAATATAAAATCAAACGCAATATCATTTCCAAAATTAGATCTGCAATTGCCTTTAAAACTTTGAAAATGCTCTTAATCAATATTTTCCGTAAACGAATATTTTAGAGCAATGAAATTATCATAAATTGCATAAAATTAATTTTTAATTTTCTCAGAAAAAATTCTTAGAAAAGGATATTGAATTGCTTTAAACTTCAATATTTTTGTCTCTTTCCAAATTTTATGGATAGCCTTAACATTTATTTTTTCTTCATCTTACCTTTGATCTAAAATTGAAAATTCCGAACTTTGCCATTCATCGTTTTTATGAGTATCGACAGGGGGAATGAGTTAAGAAAATATCTCTAGACGCAAGCAATAAAATTTAACTGGACACATTTTAAGAAATTATTTATTTAATAGAATTAATTTTACTGTTTTACTACGAAAGTAATATCTTTTATTTTGTAGAAAAACTTTTACAATTGGAAATGAATATTAAATTTTATGTACCTTCATAATACCTTTAAGAATACATTTGTGGTTTATCGAAAAACAAATTCATAACTGTATAACTTCAATTGTACAAAATAGTTTGGAAAGTATATTTTTACACCATTTAATTTAAATCAATACATTATCTGAATATATTTTTTAATGTTATCTACAATAAATTATATATTTCTATAACAATAAATCTTCAGATTGTAGAGCATAAAATTATTACAAGCAATAATTATTGGCAATTATTATACAATTAAAGGAGAAAAATTGTGAAACATATATTTCCCACTTCAAATTCTGAAACACATACTTATTTGCCTATTGAGCTTTCATGTATGAGATTTTATATACATTTTTCTTAAATACCTAATTTAAATTTAATCTAAGATATTTTAATATTTGAAACTCTACATGCCATGATAGAAGATAACAGTCAAATACATTTGTAAGTTTATATAATTAGTTTTTATTAAAAATACATATAATCATAATCAGGAAGTTTATATAAAAACTAGAAAAAAATAATCTTAAATATTTTTATACAAGACTCACGTTAAATTTAATTTTTTCTTTTAACACACGAAAAAATTAAATAATAAAATAACTTTTAAATTCAAATTTTTCTTAAGCTTTTTGTCAAAAATCCTTTAAATATTTTTGAAAACGAAGTGAAGAGAACTACACATTGCATAAAAAATAGTAGCGTATACTTTAATTGACACTTAGTTTTGAATTGTATTCTTGAATTCCAGCATAGATAAGATTATGAGAAAATTGGGAAAGTTATGTTATATTTCCATTCTAAAACGATATTCTAATATAGAAAGCGTAATAAAATAAATTATTACCGAACTTTTACGAAAATAACTCGAACTATTCCAATAAATATTCCAAAGTAATACTTTTGCACAAAAATGTATTTCTATATGCAAAAGTATTACTTTAGTATTAAATGTATTTCTATATACAAAAGTACAATATCTTTCTAACAAGAAATATATTCTTGTGTGGATTAATTATAAGTTTTGTTAAAATAAATGCATATAGTATATGAAATACAATAAAATGAAACAAGTTTTTCCATTAAAAAATAATATGTTTTTTATTATATTTAATTTTTGCATTAAAAAATAGACGAAAAATAATATTTTTTATTTGATTTCATATTCAGTTTAAAATATGAGAATCAGCCTAATATTTCTGGTCAAAATAACTTATAGCCTTAAATGTTTTGTGTAGAATATCATACGCGATTACTCGTACTTCAGTTTAAATTAACCATAGATTTATCAATTTTTAAACTAGCATGTAAAATTACTGACATCTAATTATATTATATTAATTATATTATACGTCTAATTATATTTAAATTCTAAATACTCAAAATCAACAAGAAAACTATCAAATACACGTAGGAAAATTAATTTTTCAGACAATATCATTATTATTTAAAAGAAATACCTTACAAAATAATGAATAAATATATAATTTTCTTACAAGAAATAATATGAAACAGATTTCTGTAATTTATTTTTACAGTAAGTAAGAATTCCTGAAATTAAAAGTTACTGAATAATAGTTTAAACAATAAAAGATTCTAAGTTTAAACAATATATTTCAGTTTAAGTGATAAAAGGAAACACAAATTTACAGATACTTACTAAACACTTTTGCAAATTATTGAATTTTATTTTTATCAACATTCATATTATTAAATCAAAATAGTTCAGGTGGCTAACATTTAACTAATGAAAACAGAATTAAGTATTATATTTGTTTTCCAATTAATTTTAATAAATGTGACAACTAAATCCTTAAAATTACACTTATTTTTATGGTGATATTTTTTTCACTATTTTGTTTTTTAATAAATCAAGTATCATAAGAATTTTTATGATATTACATGCAATATTTGTTTTATTAAATATAAGAAATATAAATATGTTGTTAAAATCATATTTCAATATTTTTTTATATTAATTATTTTAAATAAAAATATAATGTTACGTTCAGTTGAAGTAAATAGAACATATTGTTCTTATATTTCACCCTGATAAAATTAGAGATTTCTACTTATTTTGTTAAATTAAATAAAGAAAATAGTTTCTTGATTTAAATAATATTTCCTGAGTGATTAAATTTAAATCACATATACCTAATTCGAAAAATTCTTTTTTTATTTGTTTAAAAGTTAACTTATATTTAAACTTTATATTTTGTTTTATAATAAACCTTAATGGATATTTAATATTAAATAAAATAGTTAAAATAAAAGATATAACATATTATAAGCATGATATCTAGAAGTTTACAATGAATTAATTTGTAAATAAAAAAGAAATTGAATATAAAATGTTATTTTATGTGTATAAGACATATAATTATCATATGTAGTATGAAACACTATAATACAATCTTAGAAAGCACAAAAATAAATCAGTAAAGTATTTATCATAGATACCACATTTTATGAAACTTAAAATAAAAGTAATAAAAAATATATAATGTCTGTTCAAGCATATTTGCCATTCAATTATTTTTTATATTTAGTTTTAATTTTATTTTTCTATGCTTAAAAATTATAAGTTTAAAGAAATAATATTGATTGAAATTGGTATAAAGATTTTATTTGATACTGACATTATAAGGTCCATCTGAAAGATTTATTATCTCTTAAACTCTTTGGAAAGTTAGAAGATTTTGGGAGAATCCTGAAACTAAATAATGACAAAATTTTATTTTTTCTTTGCTTCATTATTTAAACATCATTTTGTAACATGTCAAAGGAAAATTTCCGTGCCTCTTAAGTGGATTCTAACGCACTGTAAACATCCAAACCATATGAAGATTCTAATTCAGAAACTTATTAACAGTGACAATCTCAGGGTAATTATTTTGCCATTAGTTGGCAAGTGGGATGTTTGTAAATACTTTAAATCAAGTGTACATTTTTATATAATTATTATGTTTTCATGCATATTGATGATGTTTTCAGCTTAAATTTCATTTATTTTTTCATTTTCTGTAGTTTTTAAATCTCGCCAAGTAGTGTAACAATCATTCTCAATCAAATAATACTCTAGAATTAATCCCAAGGAAGCACTCTAGAATTCATCTTAAGCATTCTGGAGAAAGGGTAAAAAAATCTAAAATATCTAACAAAACAGTAGAGTATTTAAAAAAATATTCTAAGCTAATTTATCTTTTTTTCTATTTTACATTTTTTTCATTTAAGTAGGATACTATTAAATTTGAGATTACAAAATAAATTGTGAAATGATATAAAAGAAAACTTTAAGTCATATTATTGAATAAATTAACATTGTGAGTGCCTTTTTATAATATTTTGGTGAAACAGAGATTTCTGTGTTAATTTGAATACAAACATATAGGTTTTTAATATTTATAATGCATTTTATGTCATTAAAGAAACTGCATAGATATAATGCACAGATGTTCAATTAATTTACTAGCTCATATAACAATAATAACAATAATCTCGCAATATAAGATGAAATTAACATCGGTACTTAAATTTCAATGTTATAATAATATCAATATTTGCCTTTTTAACAAGAAATGTTGCATAGGATTTAAATTATTTATTTGGATACACTCTCTTGTGATACGCTTAGTCTAATACAGCAGTAAATATATATTCAATTATCATCTTGCAATAGACTGAAAATTTTATACTTTATTTGTGAAAAAGAATCATGCAAAGTAAAAATTTAATATTGTTTTAAAGAAATACAAATGGTTTAAATAACTGACAAAAAATACATTATCCAACCCAGCTCATCTACGAAAACTTAGTTTATATATGTATACGATTATATGTTTCTGCAACTTCATAATAATATTTAACTGTAGACATTAATTTTTGAAACCACTCATTGAGATATGTATTGAGAAATAAATCATTTACCTTTGAGATAATTAATTACAATGTATATTATGTTAGCTATAACTAAATTCTCGTGTGCATCATGTTCTTACGCATCTGGCTGAAGATACATTAAGAATAATAATGCTTTTATGACATTTTGAATAGGAGTTTGAAAGATAATATGGAGAAGGATAAACACATAAATAATTCATTAGGCAAATATTCACTTAAACATAATGATATGTTAAGCAATTGCAAAAATTACTTTCCAATTCAAAGTACTAAATGCTAACTATACATTTTGTCAAGATTAAATTAGGTTGTATATATGCAATCTGCGTTTTAAATTTATCAGCAACTCCCAGACTAAGTAAATTAATATCTGAAATTATTTTAGCATGCTATTTTGTACATAGTTTCCCTTTACGCTTTAAAACACGTTGCTTAAATATATATATATATATATATGTGTGTGTGTGTGTGTGTGTGTGTCTAATAATTTGCAGCAATTAAAAATACTCTTATCGTGAGCACTTAAAGTGGCTTAAAGGTCATAGTTCATGTTTCTAAATTTTGCAACTTCAGTTAGCGTGGTATATTGATGTCAGGGGAATGCTTAACATTAGTTTACACGTTAACTATATGTAAGTATGAAGTTTATTACTGACAACTCTAAGGAAAATAACATCTATTACGGGTTGTTTGAATTCAGATATTTAAAAAGATCTACATTTTCAGCTAAATAATATGGCTTGTTCAACATCAAAAAGCTGCAATATCCCTAGATGATATGTTAGCCAGTATTGCATCACAATGACGACGTTTTCGCTGCCAACATCTAACACTATTTACCTTTAAACTGAATGAACTAACTATCAAATTCCTGTTATATAACTTTCTTTATAATCGATATTTTCTTAGCATTGTCAGGATTTAAATTTTAAGATAACACCTCGAAATATTTATATCTATGTGCCCGTTTTATATGACATTTTCCGTTTATCAAAACGATGAATATTTTGCGAAATTTTTAATATTTCTTATTTACAAATTTTGAGACTTTATTTGATCATTGAAATCTGTTCATCTGTCGTCTGCTGCATTTTGAATTGTAGATGTTTTGAAAATTGCAGGTTCTTTATTTAAGCTTTGATGAATGTGTAAGTATTTGGATGGTATCCAAAACATATTGAGTCATTCTTTTTTAATAGTAAACTTTTAAAAATTGTATTTTCTCTAATAATGGCCATTTACTAACTTTTAGTATTATGTTTAAATGCTTGAATATAATTTATTGTAATGTGTAAACTGAGGGAATGATAATTGTGACATTATTGTCTCTTAAGAGGGACCTCAAAAGTTTAAAGAAATTGATAAGGACTTGGCAATCAGACTTCATCTACCACATTGAGAACTATAACTTCATTTTGATGTCATCGGGAACAAGATTTATTTTACACATCTCAGCCGTCATTAGTGAATACGTTGGTCTTTGTCTTGCCTAGGTCAATAGTTATCAACTTATGATTGACAAGTATAAAAGAAATCCATTATTTTTACGTGAACTTTATGTAACTTCTTTTGGATTCACTTTGTAAAAAGGTTTAAAACAGTTTTCATGTAAATTTTTCGGCCTTGCGCGTTACGACTGCTGACAAGCGGTTAACTTCGATCATTTTTGATATTTTAAAGACATTTTCGACGATGCTGTATCCACATGTGAGGTGCATCTCTAACATCAAAAATACCCGAACGGAGTCGACGAAAAAAAATTGTACGTAACTGGTTGTTACAGTCTTATATAGGACGATAAACACCTTTCACAATTTTAGCCACCTGGTTAGCGTTTTCGCCATTGTAAAAGCTATCCCCGGCTATCTTTTTCGCCGTTACAAGAGAAAAACGAAAATGTATCAAATTTTCTGTTTGTTGTCTTCCATTTTTTAAAACCTTGTACTCGTAACTGAATTAATCAAGCAAAAAACCGAAAGAGGATATTTTAATGTCAAATGTCACCTTTCCAACGAGCATAAATCTGAAATTGTTTGATAGATACCTCACGAGATATCGATCACTACAGACGTCTACCGAAGAAATAATGGATTAATTTTTCCCCAAACTAATATATATATATATATCCCCAAACTAAAATATATATATATATATATATATATATATATATATATATATATTTATATAGATATATGTATATATATATATATATATATATATTATATGATCTGGCCTACATAGACAAATCTTACCGAAAGTAAACTCCCGACGTACGTCAGCCAAGATGCAGCTGCCTACAGGACTGGACTACAAGACTTTGGTATGTTAACACATACCTTTTATATGTTAACTCAATGTAACTTATTATACCATACTCTGTAAATAATTTTCATGCATGCTTTTTAGTACAAATTTCTATAAATATGTTTACCAATTGAATTAATTAAAATTAAATAACAAAATTATATAATCATATGTAAATATTTTAAAATCACAAACGTACAAAAATAATAAATGTTTTCCAATATGAAATTTTCGAAAAAATAATTTTTTCCTTTGAAACAATTTTTAGAATATTAATATTAAAAAAAATACTTGGTTATTTAATCAAAATTTACCTTTATAAAGAATAAAAGTATTTTAAACTTAAATATAATAAGAACAATTCAGTATGCATTATTGATTGATTTTTCCACCAAAAATGTGAGTAATAAAATGGTATGACTTGCTCTTGTGAAATTAGATTTTTCAAAAATAAGATAAATATATTTATTTCAGTTTTTAATGTGTACTGAATTTTAGATAATATAATTTAAATTCTAAAATAACACTTAATCTTAAATTAAATATCATAAAAACTTTCGTCAACAGCATGTGCGTTTTTTTATTTAATTGACATAGATATTTTTTCAGGAAATACAATTATAACTTAGCTGTAAATTGAAAATAGACTAAAACAAGATAAATTTATAATATAATCATTATGTTATTATTTGCCATGTATAATCAGTGATTAAAATGGCAAGTAATAACATGGTTACTTGTTTTACTTCTTTACTTTTGTCAATCTTAAAAAAGAATTACATCAGCACCCATTGTTCACTTTTAATTTACATGCAATAGTATATAGAGTTTAGCATTTATTTTATAAGTTCCCTCATACATTAATATTAATTATTTGCTATTGAATGACAAAATTCTTACATTTATAAAAAATGATACAATATGTATTGAAATTTTTATGTCACAGTTAATACTGGTACAATGAAATTGTATCA
>JAPDSC010059354.1:8155-19080 GCA_026290005.1 Latrodectus geometricus
TTTTTTTTTTTTTTTTTTTTTTTAACAAAAAATCTTTTTGATTATATATAATCCTTTCACATAATTATTCACAAAATATTTACTATTTAATTATAAAGTACTATTTATATTTAATTAAATTTTTAATAAATTGAGACAAAAAATTAAGTTGATGTAGTTGGAAAATAGAAATTATTTTCTTATTTCATCTAATTTTATATTTTAATTAACATTGGCAGTCTTTAAAAATTGCTATTTAGTAATTTGAATATTTACTTTTAACAAATACAAATTTTGAAAATAAATATAAATAACAAAATTTGAATATTTACATGAAATAAAAAATGTGTAAGAAAATGATGGAAATTTTTTTATGGAAAAACTGTTTTTGGAGGAAATTTATTTTTATCTGCATTGTGCTTTAAATTAAAATATTCTTAAAAAACACATAAAATTGCAATTAATGAAATGTAGATAACAATTATTTTTTATAGATTATCACATAAACTTGTTTTATTAATATTTAAGTGAATGCTTATTTATAAATGATAATGAATCAACATATAGATCCATTGATATTTATTCTCAGCTATGAGTCATTTTCCACATTGAGCTGACGTTTCAGTAGGAAACTCACAGTGTGTGGGATATCTCTAAGCGCATTCCTAAATCCTAACGTCAACATTTTGTTCTCGCAAATTCTCTTGTTCGCTTTGTATTCATATTTTTTCTCTTAACTGAAAATCTTGTTAGCACAACTTAAAGAATTATTTTGACATAAGTGAGTAGTATCAAAAGAAAGTAGGAAAAAATTACAAATATAATCCAGTTCCTTTAAAGCTAACTCTTATAGAATGAAAATTTAATCTCAGCCCCAGTGCGGATACTTTACACAGTTAATAGCCCGTTTTTAATTTGTTGTCGGTAGAGCACAAAAACGCGTCTTTATAATATACCTGTACAAATACACCTGTAATGCATTTTCTTACTATTATAGCTTTAGCGATTGCAAAAATTCTTGTTTTAAAAAAAGCTGGCATGTATTGAAAAACAATGGAGGATGCAACTATTTAATTTACTTTAGGTATAATTTATTTTGAAAGAAAAGCCCAATTGCTTACAGCTTTCACTAACGTTCATAGTGATTGAAAGTGTCAGACCGTAGTGATCTGCCGGTATCCGCAATCATGGCATGATATTCAGCTAGCAGGCAACTTATTCATTCATAAATACTGATTTATAATCAGAATAAAGGGTTACAAACTGCAGGAAATGCTTGGATAAATTATAACTAGCAGTATCACCAGGGCCGGCGCTAGCAGCTTCGCAGTCCCGGGCAAAGAGGTAAAATGCCACCCCTTTATAACAAAAATTAAAAGAAATAACCTAAACCCTTTTCACGATTAATGGTAAAATAAAACGAGTAAAAAAATTGCATTCATCAGCAATATTGAAGTTTTGATTAGCAAAAAAATACTAATTTATTTATTTATTATGTTTTTGGCACTAAATTAAAATTAGGGTTGCACAGAAAAAAAGGAAACAGTCATTTTCGGTGCATAATTATAAAATACAGAACAGATATTTAATAAAAAGTAAAACAAATTATAAAACCACTAAATATTAAAACTTTATTACATATTAAAAATACATTTAATCCGAGAGTTGAAATTAAAAGTGTTTTTTTCTCACTTTTTATAATTTCTTTAACATTAATTTTTTCAGCCAGGTCATGTTCGACGGCTATTGTTGTTAAGCCGTTCAGTCGATCCTCGGTAGTTGTGGAGCGTAAAAAATTTTTAATTAATTTTAATTTGGAGAAACTCCTTTCTCCACTTGCCACACTTATTGGGAGAGTCAGCAATATTCTTAAAACTATACCAAGATTGGTAGCAAAATCCAGGTTCGATATGAATTTTAAAATCTCAACTGGACTTTCTTTTTTGTTTAGCAAAGCCAAAACAGCTACTATCTCGTCTGCCAAGTCAAGCGCGTTTATATCGGATGAATTCCCATCAGTCAACACTTTTTCTAAATCTTTACAAAACTTTATATGTCGTTTTGAGGAATATCTTTTAAATCAGAAATATTGTAAAAAAATTGGAAATAGTTACTGTGGGTACTGATCAAATCAAAAATGGATTCAAGTGCATTGATAGCTTTATCTAATATAAAAAAAATGAAATTCTGCCTTATATTTCAAAGCAGGATCTTCTATTGGATCATCTTTTGCCTCATAGTCGAAATTAACATTCCTTCTTCGAACTCAGTGACGTGGCTGGGTGAGCTCAAAATTAGCTGGTATGTCAATTTCGTCTGCGAGTTTTCGAGCATCGCAAAGCATTTCATTAAAGGCTCTGTCCGATCCAAGATCCTTGAAAAAACCTTTACAATTTTTCAAGAGCTCCATAGCAGATGGTAAATCATAGTCTTTTGTCTGCAAGAGCTTACTTATAGGATTGATACAATTTAAAATTTTGTACCAAATTACAGTGCAGCATAAGAATTTAAATTGTTTAACACAACTTAATAGTCCAGAAGCCTCAACTCTTATAGAGTTGTCGACCTCCGAGTTATTACAAACAGCAAGTAAAGCATCGTATATCCTTCCTAATTGATAGCTTAGTGGTTTTAATGCATCTATTCGGCTTTCCCAACGAGTATCACTTAGAGGTTTCAAAGTAAGTCCGGAAACATATTTTAATAATATGGTCCATCGAAAAGTTGATGAGGAAAAAAACATATATATTTTTTGGACTATATTGAAAAAATTGGCGGCTTAGAAGGATGCTTTTGCCACGTCATTAACTACCAAGTTTAATGAGTGGCTGCTACATGGAAGGTAAAATGCTCTTGAATTTAAAGCATTTATTCTAGATTGTACTCCCAATTTACTGCCTCTCATGTTGGTCCCATTATCGTAAGCCTGTCCCCTCATCATGCAAATTCAATCCCAATGTTTCAAGTCTTTTAAGTATTAGAGCTGAAAGTTCATATCCAGTCGAATTTTCAAACGGAAGAAAGCCTAAAAAGCTTTCATTAATTTTAATGGAAACCTCCTTGGGATTAGACTTGTCAATGGATACATACCTTACTAAAACTGTCATTTGCTCGATCTGGCTGATATCTGGAGTGCAATCTAGAATTATTGAATAATATTTAGCTTTTTTAATATCAGTAATAATATGAGACGTTATATTTTCAGCTAAAAGAATAATCAATTCATTTTGAATTTCTTTTCCGAGATAGTGCACTTTAGCTTCTTCTTTTTTAAGCACTCTGCGGATATACTCTTCCATAATGCTCATCATATCCATGTATATATACAGGGTGTTAGGGGTTTGATTCCAAATATCTTAATGCATAAAAATATGATTTATTTTAAATAAAAAAGTTTAGTATATCATGGGTCAAAACTCAATTATTTTAGAAAGAGAAAATGTTTAAAAGTTTGAGAAATTTAATTTTAGGGCCAATTTGCCACACTGGGCAGGGGCCCGGCTTGCCCACAACTAGCGCCGGCCCTGGTATCACACATAAATTTATATAAGGAAAATTTTTTTTTACATTTTGCTTTTCTAACAACGCAAGATAACAAATAAAGATTTCTTGCTTCTATAAATTTCATGATTATACAACATTTTTGTGGTTTTAATGTATTTAAAATTACTAAATGGAACCATTTACAACAATAAAGGTTTTACAGTTCTGAATTGACTACAATATAAAGGGGAAAATATTTACAAAATTTACGCAAATTCATTTACTTGGCTGCGAGTGCAGCTCAGTTCCTCTGAGTACGTATAGAAATCATACTAATAAAACTAGGTAACATTTAAAATACTGACTAGGTGGTTTGTTTTAGCTATTACGACTTAGTATATAAGATCTGTATGTTTTATTTAGAACCAGTTATGATCCTGTTAAAATTCCAAAGTTCATACTTTTAAATAAACAGAAATGCAGTGTGTTTTGGTTTCGTTTTTGTTACTTTGGGGAGAAGTGTGAGTGGGGGGGGGACGATTAAAATGAATATTTAGAAGAATGGCTGCTTCTTCGTTCGAAGTGTTTGGGAGAGAGGGAGGGTGCCATGAGAAAGTGAAGAGTGGAGTTTAGATATCATTTTAGTTATTTCCATTGCTTCGTACTTCCTCCGAGCGGTGGAAGATTCTGCAGGCAGGTATGGGTGAGGAAATAGTCGATTAAAAGGGATTCTAGTAAAAATCAAAGAGTGAGAAGGAATTCCACGTGCTAGAGCAGTTTTTTTTTGGGGGGGGGGGATTAGACATTGATAAATATTTAATCACTTTGGTTGGGGGGAAGTTAGAGAAAATCAGAGCGTCCGGTTGAGGGGTCATCTTCCACCCACATGTTGGACTCAAAAAGTTTTCTCACGGTACTGGAGAAAATGACTAATATTTTAGTTGAAGATTTATTCCAATTAAAATACTTTGAATAAAATTTATAGAGATTACGATTTGTTATGCTCCTTTTCTTTCTCTTCCTTCGATTGACTTTGAAATAAGAAGCATAAAAGAAGAATTTTATGATCCTTCTTTTAACGTCAATGATAACTAATGTAAATTTTTTGTTCACAACGCTAATTCAAAAGTTATTTTTCAGTAATTGCTAAGAAAAGGGTCGTTGAGCACAGATGATAAAATTAATCATGTAAATTTATTAATTATGTAATTTTTTGTTTTCATTGACAAGAGATGTTATCTTAGGACCATGTGATTACGAAAACAAATTTTGCTGAAATTAAATCATTTTATTTTTATATCTAAAACTGTTGCATCATAGGTTTCCTGACAGAAATTATCACTTCCAAATTTGTCTGGCAAATGTTACTGAGTTTGTTTAACTTCTTGATTTTGTGTTCTTTATATAAAATTCAAAAAACTATTTCTCATGCCATTTAAAGAATAATTGCTTGTTTGAAGCTGTTATGTGAAATAACCAAGTATGTGTGTGTCTAATTATAAATCAGAAAAACATTTTTACATTAAATTTCTATTAACATTTTTACATTAAATTTTGTAATTTTCAATGGCTTATATATTTTATTTTAACACATATTAAAATTAGAGAATTAAAATAAGATTTTGTAAAAAATTTAAATAAAATATGTGATACATGATTTCCTATTTAAAAACAAATTTTCTTCGTAAAGAAATATATGCTTCACAAATTTATTCATCTGAAAATTTTCTAGCAATTTACAATATTTAAACTCAGTTATTAATTTAAATTAGTACATTTAATTTATTTAGCGTACTAATTTAAAATTGGTTTAAAAAACTCAGAAATATATGCTAGCTGTGCAACCACCTTCTTTATAAATTTTATTCTGAATATTTTGCAGCAAATATTGCTCTAAATTGATATAATTATTTTACAATTCATTTCAACTCAAATACATCATAATCAGCATCATTTAAAATTAATAATTTAAAAACGTTTTTTTTTATTAAAAAATGGATAGATTACGTACCTTAAGATTGATAAAAACTGTGTTTTGATGGATGTGCAAAGTAATACTAATATGTATTATTGAAAACTTTGATTATTATTATTGAATATTATATGTATTATTGAATATTATACTTAATAGATATGCTTTTTCCACACATTCTGATTCGTTAACATGTTAAATAATGTCATTTTAAATTGTTTTATAACCTTAAAATTTTAATTTTTATTCAATAAATTATAACATTAAGTTTAATTTTTCGTATAAAAGTATATAATATGCTAAGCGATAGTATTACTTTTTATAAGTAAAATTCATTTTAGCGTGTATTTTATCAATAAAAAAAGGATACAATATATTTTACAGTTTTTTCTAAATAACTTTTTAATAAAGGAATTTTTTTACCCATTTCCTATTGAAAAATTTGTTGAAATTTTGTGAACTTCAATTGTTTTCTCTATTGGGGGAAAAAAAAAATCATTCCGTTATTTTTAAAAAAACTTTTTTTTTGTCCATATTTTTCTTGTTTTCAAATACATTAATTTAAACAATATAATATCATACATTTAAAATTTGTTTTGTCTTTCAGTTTTAAAAACTGAAATTAACATTGCTGATAAAAATACTGATTTTAAGCTATTTACATATTTTTATAAATTATGAAGAACATAATTTTGCTTTAACCTTTCTATATACAAACACAATAAGAACATAAAAAAATAAAAGGCACTATTCAATTAGTTTTATCTTCAACCAACAATAACATAAATCTCTTATTATAAAGTGCAAAGAGATGACATCAAAACAGAACGAAGTCCACCACCAGACACAGACAGAAGAGATTCAGTGGTGGTGCTATCTGTTGACAAAAACAGCTACTATCATCTGAATATTTTTTACGGACTAAAACAATAAAATTTCTTAAAAGATATTGTTAATTAAGAGAAAACGTAAATATGTTAAGGATAATTTAAATTAAAATTGATACCGTCACTATTTAATATTTATTTTATCTTAAAATGACTGCTTGTTTAACATTCCGTTTTACATTTTGTTTAATATTCCATTTTAATATGCCAATCGAATTTTGCTAATATTTAATCATTTTACTTAAAAAGAGTTAATAATTTGCTTCGTTTTTAAAATTTCTTAAATTATGTTTTTTTTTTATGTTTCAGTGGAAAACTTAGTTTCCGATTAACATGCTGAGTTTTGAAAAATATATCCTAATTTTTAAAGCCCAATTTAAATTGTAATTATAGTATTATTGCAACAAAAAATTGCTTTGTCGAAAATAAAACAATTCAACTGAAAATATTAATTTTAAATAAATGTCAACAATTTTTCTCTTTGATAATTTTTTAAAATACCATACTATTATTTTATGGAAAAAAATTCTGAGAAAGTTGATTGTAACTCTGCTAGGTTCTTCAAAGATCGTAAGAGCAATATAATAAGACAAAATGGATATTAATCATATTTATCATAAATGAAATGAAGGGAGAAAATTGATAATATTTAATGAATCTTAAATTTCTCATCAGCTTAGTGAAGAAGTGGAAAATACATCTGTGTGAGAAATACCTTTTTGGAAAGTATAAAAGACAAATTTCCTTAACAGAAAAAACATCGAGTCAGTTTGTGATTTTACAAGAGGATTTAGTACATATCACATATGGATATGTATGTGTTTATCCTGTTATTATTATTAAAGTGTAATTATATTACCCTGCATTGAGTAATACTTCTAAAAAATTATTCAGTAAAATAAGGTTCAACTATACTAATTTATTTCACTTTCAGTATCACGTTTTAAAAAATATGTGTATCACGGCAAACTCGTTAAAACTTTCAATTCAGGAATCTACAACTATTCAGAAAATTATATCTTAAATGATGCTTCATCTTTATAGTCTTAAGAAAAATGCTTTGATAAGCAAACTTCAAATATAAATCCTAAATTATCTACCAATCTGTGTATTTATTTTTTGTGTTCTTTATGACACAAGACAATGCGGCTCTGAGACCCACCAGAACTTGTTCACTCTGATTGGTCAGTTCTATTTCTTCTCCTAACGCTGTGAATACCGGCGCTCTTCGTCAAGTATAGAAGCGGACCAACACAATGTCACCGCTGCCAGCGGCTACATCACTCCCAGAAGATGTGCAAGCACGCACCTAAGTGAGTGAAATGCGGGGGAGGCCATCTAACACACGAGTGCCAGAAAAGCAAAGACCTGCCTGCACGCTGCGCCAACTGTCAAGGAGACCACCCAGCTAACTTCCGAGGTTGTAAAACCTTCGTCGAAGCAATAAAAACAAGAACAAAAGACAGTACAACGATTAAAATCACTAAACGTGTGGTCGTGGAAAACCGATCCTATGCACAGGCCGCCCGCCAAAATACGTTACAAGAAGCTAAATCAGTACTTGACCAATTAAAATTATTCGTTTCCTACATCCAGAACTCAGGAATCATGACAGCCATGTCAGCGATTACTGCTAATAACGCCAATCACCCTACACCCAATAATGGCCAGTAGAGCCAACTCGATAGAATTACTTCAATTAGTAAACTGGAATGCCAACGGTCTCTACAATAAATTTGAAGAATTTAAAAATTTCATCACGATATCGACATCTGCGCTGTCACGGAAACGCACTCCAACGGCAGTCACTCCTATATAATTCGCAATTACAAAGAATACATATGCAACAGATTACTCTATAAGGGAGGTGGAGTTATCATATATGTCAAAAACGTCATTCTATCCACACTATTTAGTACAAAAAATGACGCAGGATATGAGGAGGTGTCTGTCATCACAGAACTGGCCAACAACATAAAAGTCAAATTCAGCGCGGTCTACAATCCACCGGACAGAAATTTAACAGAAACCGACATTGACTACCTCTTTCCAAAACAAATTGATACTGTATTAATAGGAGACTTTAACAGCAAACACCATGCTTGGGGATGCAGAAGAACAAACGAAAACGGAAGAAAATTGTTTAACATCTTAATTGAAACCAAAATAAAAATTTATTCACCAATGGAACCCACCTATTACCCCATTTTCCAGACCCATATTCCGAACATACTGGACTTCCATCTTGCTGCCGACGAAATAAATGATCTTGGTTCGGGCCACCTTCCAGTCTTGGTCACTATTAATATTCACAAAACTCAAAACGAAGATAATATCAAAATGACTAACTGGAATTTATACACCAATATTCTAACCATATCAAAATGGTCAATACCTAGTCTTAACAACAACCTTGACGTAGATATAGCAGTCCAATCGCTCAATGAAACCATCAAAAACGCATTCAAAGAGGCCACCGAAGAACGCAAAAGATTTGATAATTTCTACAAACTACCAAAAGAAATGAAAGAACTCATCTAGGAGAGAAATAGAACCCGTAAAAAAATATAAGAAAACTTTCAACCTAGAATATAAGACACAAGTCAACGTATTCAATAGACAAATTAAAAATGAAATAAATAAACACAAAACTAAATGGGAAGAACATATTGCATCACTCGATACCAACGATAACTCCATCTGGAAAATGACTAAAAGTCTGAAGAGCAAGACACGAACCTGCAAACCCCTGCACGGTGAAAGGGGTCTCGTATACACTGAAGTCGAGAAGGCGGAAGCTTTTGCGGACTCAATGGAGAAGCAGTTTCGACTCAACAACACCGATACTGATTACAACTTCGAAGAAACTGTTCGAATAAAGCCAGAAGATTAAAAAATGAAAATCCCAACTGCGAAGGTATCGAACCGGCGACCAACACTGAAGTCATGGCAATCATCTCCAAAGTAAACAACCGCATATCTCCCGGAAAAGCCACCATCAACAACAAAATGATTAAAAATCTCCCTGCCAACATTATTTAAGAAATCACCAAAATTTTCAACTTTTACCTTAAAATAATTTATTTCCCTCCCCCATGGAAAGAGGCAATCATCATCATGATTCCTAAACCTGGAAAGAACCTCGCAATACCCAACAACTACAGACCTAATAGCCTTCTCTCTTCACTAGGAAAATTATTTAAAAAAATTATAATAGAATTCAAAAAGATCTTAGCCTTCTTCCAAATGAGCAGTACGGATTTAGAAAAAATGTATGCACAACAAAACAATAAATCAGAATACTCGAATTTATTGGAAGAGGTATACGCAACAAAGAAAAATCCGCTTTCTTTATTCTTGACATTTCGAAAGCATTTGACAGGCTATGACACGATGGTCTAATTTACAAACTTGTAAAATTAAAACTTAATCACAATATTATTCTATTCATACAAAATATCTATCCAACAGATCATTTAATATTCGCATCAACAAGACCTACTCTACCCCTAAGCATAGGCAACCCCTAAGCATAGCACCCAAACCTACTCTACCCCTAGGCAAATTGAAACTAGCGTGCCATAATGTAGCATTTTAGGCCCAATATTATATCTCTTCTACACAGTCGACTTCCCCATAATTAAAGAAGACTACAACAGCATTACAGCCTACTATGCCGATGACACCGGAATCGTACAAAAATGGAATTCTGTGGACCTGGTGTAGTGTAAAATGTCAAGAATAACTAGTCGAAAATATTCATTTTTTCTATTTATTACTAATTAACAAAGATTATTAAAATGCTGTTATATCGAGATTCGAATAAACAAGAGTGTAACAAAATACAATTTATACAAAGTAACAACGAACGACGACTACTAACAAGAGTTTTTTGTTTATAGCCTTTTGGGGCTGTTAGAGCGCTTGGCGAAAGGAAGAAACGCCATCATTCAAAGCACTGGCGCCAACACCTGGCTATTAAAAAATTACAAGAATAGAAAATTGGTGTACAAGATGGGAAATAGTTATAAATGCTGACAAATCCAATCTCCTCATTATCAAACCTTGCGGAACTGCCTATAAAAGAAAATATGCACTATACATGAATGACAAGAAAATCCCCATAGTCAAAAACGCAACATATCTCGGCCTCAATATTAATGAAAACCTTTCATGGAAGCCGCATGTGAAAAACAAACTACAAAAAGCAAGAGCGCCAATTTTCAGCCTAACACCACTTCTTGGCAAATTTAGTACACTCAGCGTCAAATTAAAGAAACTTATCTACACCGCAATAATCAGACCCATCATCACATATGCATCCCCTGCTGGGTGCTCCGTTGATACCGCCACCCTCAAACTTCTTGATACTTTCCAAAACAAACGCTATGAAACATGCTCGGAGCTCCTTTTTACATAAAAAATAATGCAATCTTGAATGATCTAAAACTGAACACCTTATCTCAACATATTACAAAATTAAATATCAGTTTCTTCAACAAAGCAGAAAACTGTAGTGAAGCAAATTTCAATGTGATTTTCAACTGTGAAAATAACATAGAAGACATCAAAATTAGACCCATAGCTGCACATTTTCTTAGTGG
>JAPDSC010059358.1:0-12715 GCA_026290005.1 Latrodectus geometricus
TCGTTTGCAAAAGAGTCGTTTGAATCATTTTATTAAATAAACTATAGAACGGAGTGAAATGCTTGTAAAGGGATTTTCCCCATCTGAAGAGAATGTTTGAATTCTCTTGGGATGAGTGTTGATAAAATATTCGGCATGATGATTATTGTTTCTATGTAAGTATATTAATTTTTTATTTATTTTTTGACAATTCCATTTATTTTGAGCATTTATAATTTGACTGATTTATAAATTTAACTATTAATATATAAATTAGACTGATATTATGAGAAAAATATGTAAATCAGATAAAAAAATATCTATTTACAAAAACTTTTTCTCTTATTTAAACTATTTTTATATAATAATAACTTCAATCTAATTTTTTGTTTTGGTTTAAAAAATATTTTTGTAGAGGAAATTTATTTTTTCAATTATTTTTATTTTTGGTTATTTAAGTAGCCCGTAAAATTTAGCTCTTGTCAATTTTAGTCTTATATCAACACATTATTAAGAAAAAAATCTTGATACTGTATAAGATAGTTATTATCCTTTTTTTATTCAAAAATATTTTATAAAGTTTTTCAATTGTAAATGTATAATTCCGATGATTATGCAATTGTATAATTACGATGGCGTTGCTAGAAATTTTTCAATATTGTTCATATTATTTAATTCGTGTGTTTTGGCTATCATGTTTTAAATAAACTTAAGACTCAATTGTAGTTCGCTTAAAAGTAAGATCACTTTATTGTATTCAAAAAAAAAACAATGATAAAAGTTTTAGTTTTTTATTTTGAAACAAGAAAAGTTCTGCATCACTTTCGAAAGATACTGATTTAAATGTTAGAAACCATCATCAAGAGAACTTATTGCACAATTTACTTGCAAAAAAAATTTCCTTTTAAAAATAAAATTTGTTTATACTTTTTCAGCTTGGTGGAGAGAGATTTTCCAGTAAACGTGCTTTTCACACGATACAGTTGTCAATCTAGGCTTTGTCTGAATCCACTACAAGCCAAAACACAAGTCCCCTTGATAAGCTTTGCTCGCGAAGCTTTCAATTTTACGAGTATGATGACAAGTCGTGATTAGATTGCAGGTTTTATCAAGCACGACGTGCATCGTGAAAAGCAAAAAAGTAAAGATATGTGTAAAAATGCAACATTGCAGCATTTTAGATAAGATATCAATTCTGCCTCTAGAATGATGTCTTTATGTTTGATATTTGATTTAAAAAATGGATTATAAATAAATTAGTGTTAAATCGACAAGGAATTTGATAAACCAAAATTAAAAAAAAAATTCATATATCAAATTATTTAAACCTTGGATGTAAAATAAAATTAGTGCTCCATTAGTTTAAAATGTTATTATTTTCAATTAAAGTTTGGTAAGTTGTGTCTTGGACAATAAGTCACTCCGGATAAATCATCAGTATTTCGGTACTCTCAAAATTGTTGTCGTAGACGATTTGTAATTTCCTGTTTCAGTTATCTATTCAAAAAAATATTTAGTGTAGTGAAAATATAATATCTTTGTCACACAGAATATTCAAATAAAATTTGAGCAGGTACACATTTAATTTTTTAAAATATAAGATAATTTTTATAAATTTATATCAAAACCGTATACATTGTTATGGAAAATATTGAAGTATCATTATGGAAAATTGAAAGAAATTTTTACATTGTTTTCAATTATTAATTTTTTTCAAATGAATCATTTCGAATTTATAAAAATATGTAGTCGTAAATTTAAAATTGATTAATGTAACTGCAGTAGATGAAAAGAGGTTGGCCTGGGAAATATTTCTGAAGAAAACCAGGACCAATAAAGGGTCGTCCTAGATATTATGATTAATTTAAGCTTAAAACTCTTATGATAAAGTTTTTTTTTTTGAATTAGACTTTTTACAATAAGTCGTTTTTATCTGAAGATGTCAAAACTTGAGTTCTCTTAAGTGCCAAGTTATGGAAACTTCAATGCATTCTTAGTTATTTTTAAATTAGGTATTATGGCCAAAGGAAAATGATTTTACTACTATCTAACAAGTTTAAAATATAATTTCATGTTTTTAATTTAAATATTTTACTAATATAATTTCTTTGATTTATTTCAACAAATTTTAATTTTGGAGATTATTAGTTAGGCAAAATCAAACTAAGGTGTGAGCATTGAATAACTTATTTGAATCTGTTTCTAAAATTAAACGAGAACTTGAATTGTTTGTGAAATCCTTAAGCTTATACATTCATGGAGTTTATAAAATGAAAACATCTAGTTTTCGTTCGAGAAGTTGCGGTTCTGATTTTCGAATCATGCAACTGAAGAGGTGTTGATGGCTAACGGTAATACAGGTCTGAAGTGTTTCGATGCATAGAAAATGCCACCAACCACTTAACTCAAATTATACGCTACCTTCCAATATCAGTCTGCCCCCAACTCAGCATGACATCACGCAGAAGAAAAAGTGTAAATATCAGGCTTCCAATTGCCCGAATGGAACACCTGGGGTTGAACACAATCGTTCCTGCCACGTCTGCCTCTTTCATAAAACTGTCGTTATCAACCGGGTGTCTTGGGGGGTCGGGAAGGTCCCTCGTCCCATCCACTACAATCAAGGCATTATTGTGTTTTTTCAATCGAGATTTTTGAGAAAATTGGGTTTCTTTTTGCCTTGCCGAAATTCCCTTCCTACCTTTCGTGATCTATGGTTCCCAGAATTTCGGAAGATTCGTTGTGGGTCAAAAGGACCCCATTTCGTGTCTCTCCTCCATCCAGCTCAAAATGATTGAGTCTGAGTTATTTGTCAGGTTTAAGTTTCGGGGAGATTTGTAGACACTCTCCGATGTTCCTCAAAAAGAACGGGCTCCAATCTTTCTTGCTGAAACCAATACTTCATCCAGTGATAAAATCTGAAAGCCTTGCAGGTTATCTACTTCTCATTGACTCGAATTCTAATTTAAAGTTCGGAGTAAGATGTTAATACAAAGTACACTGGAATTCACAAAGTAAATTTAGCAAACACAGGAAATTACAATCTTAAACAACTGTCAATGAATATAAAAAGTCTTTTATAATATACATAAATATTAACTCAATCATAATATTTTTTTGCCTTAAAATCTTACTTTAGGAATAGTTCCTTTAGCATAATCAGTCTCATAACAATACTGTAACTCATTCTCTTTTTAACAGTAAAAGATTTTTATTCATTTTGTGAACCCTGTTTCGATTCATTAGCCATTGATAATGTGTTAGATCGACCAGAAGAGATTTGAATCATAACTTTTGAATATTTTAAATAATCTTTATTTAATTGAAGCATTAGTTAAGTGTGTAAAATCATGAAAAATAGAATAAAATTGAAATTTTAGAACTTAATTAGCTTATACCCAGGGATCTAGGTAAATTAAATTAATTAATATTACAACAGATTAACATTGATATAAATTACCTATATTTGACAGAAAAAATATTGTTATATCGATTGAGAAAAATGTAAAAATCGGTGAGGAAAAACTACAGAATTTAAATTTGATAAAGCTATCAGAACTTTCTTATTGAAATGGCTGTGATGATTTTCTTCATGGTACTAAATACCAAATCATTCTTCAAAATTTGAAATCAATTTAAGAATTGATCATGATTTCTTCCATGTAAAATTATTGCTCTTTAGCACCATTTTTTGAAATCCAATTTATATATAAAGCTTTATTAAAGATATAAATACTATATGACAATCATTAAATAATCTTTGAAGGAGTATTAAAGAAAAATTAATCCACAGATAGTCTTTGAAATATAATTATAATATTGTACATTACTTGAAACTAAGAGGCAAATTTGTATTATAGATACTCAATTCATTATCAACTCAATAACAGAAAAAAAGTATTTTATAAAAACCAAAACGCAATAAGAGAAAAAGATATTAAAAGTTGTTACTAAACACAAATAATTATAATTTTATTTTGTTAAGTAAACAATTTTAACATCTTTAATGACAAAAACTGAATTGAACTCTAAATTTTAGTGTTAAAGTTAAAATATCATTGCATGATTTGTTTCTATGAACACGAATTGAAGATGTATAACATTGACTCATCAAGACAAATGTTAAAAGGAACAGACCATTACTGAATAAATTCATCATAGCATACATATAAGAAGACTTAAATTTTAATATTTATAAAAATGCTATTTTCATTTTAAATTTTTATAATGTAAACTTACATTAAAAAGGAATGCTTTAAATTTAATTTTGTTTATGAATTTATTAAATTTGATAAACGTAATAAAAATAAATAAAATCATATAATAATCTAAATATTGTTATATAATAAGTTGTTGTTGTTGTTGTCGTGTGCTAGCCAGGCTGGCGATATAGGGTGAGCTGCTCCACTTTTCCACTGAACCATACTTGGTGTGGAGTCCGACTTCCTCAGTATGCACATGCCATAGGTACCCGTTTATAGGGTAGGCAACCATTCACACACAAAGAAAGGACAAAGACAAGAAAGAGAGAGAGAAAGTACATCCATGCCCTAGCCAGGATTCGAACCAATAGACAGGTTGGGCGGCATATAATAAGATAAATATACTATCTAGACTACGGCATAGGAAATTTTGATAGTTAAGTTTATTTAATTCAGAAAACTTGGAATTTCTATGGTAATATTAATTTATAAATTTTATTATTTTTATGTAAATATGTCAAAATTAATAAGTTTCTATGTTGATGAAGAAAACATTATTTTTAAATATAAATAATTTTATATTTTATGAGTGGAAGGAAATGGAGTATGAATGCAAAATACAAAACAGTTTTTATTAAGAAAATTAATAATCTTCCTCAAAAATAAAAAATTTGTTTTGAAATATCTTTTTGTATTTGAAAGTGTAATCATTTTTTTTAATTATTCAGTTTATTCCGAAAATGATGATTTACTTGTGAGAAATAATAATTTTAAATTTTGTCGCTCTTTCATAAATTGAAATGAAAGCACATCTCTTAATTAGGTAATTTTCTTTTATTCTCAGCATCACATTACCTTCATTTGTACTTTTGTTTACTCGTTTATGAATTTTGTTTCCCATAAATGGGGTGATCTCATGACCTTCTTTTTTTTGTCCAGAAATTTATGACATTTCGTTTGAATAACTCAACCATAAAAAAAAAAAAGAAGTGAAAAAATAAAGGAAAAGATGCGCACTTTAACGCAGCTGTTTCATGAAATTCTTGCCTTTTGTTTTGAGACTGAAAGTTTGGAAAGACTCGCGCCTACCGCCCATTCTCTGTATCTCTTACTTCTTTATTTTTTTCTGTCATAAAAACAGGCGTTGCCGGCACATTTGACCTCCATGCTAGAAGTCGCTGAGTCAACTAAAATTTATCGTGTTTTGCTTGAGCGACTGCGCTGTTTTATACATAAACCAGAAAACATATATCGGATAGTTTACAGCTACAAATACTGCATAAAAGTAAATTTAAGTAAATTAAATAAGTAAATTTGAATGCTAACTGTGAAATTGCAATGAGTTTGTACATATGTCCTTAATGCTCCATAAAGTATATGAAACAGCTAAACGAACCTGTAATTTTAGATAAGAGTATTATGAATAAATTTAGTTTATTGTAATAAATTAAATGATACAAGACTACATCTTTACTTTACATATTGACACTAACCAAATGTAAAACAATAGAAATATTCTGCATTCTTTTCTATTAGTTTTTTTTTATAAACTAAAGTGCTCTTAATATTCCTTCAAATATATATATAGTTGTAATTATATAACTTTTATTTTTAAACAAAGATATTATTATTGGGTAGTCCGGAAAGCTCGTGCCGATATTTTAAAACAATTAAAACGCAGCTCATTTAAATATTGATATACATTTATTAAATTCTATAGGTAGCACTCGGCTCCACAACCTTTCTCCTTCTTTGGTGTAAGTTGAGAATTCCGTCCTTCCAGAGCCTCTCAGATTTCTTGGCAAAAAATTTGTCCAAATGGAGTTTGATCTCAACCAATGAGTCGAAATTTTTCCCATTAAAGGAAATCCTACACCCAACATCCTCGCCATAAACAGCGAATACCTTATTTGCCGCTTGTGTGACATTTTTGCCCTTTCGGAAAAAGAAAAGCTTTAAATTTATATAATGCACTTTATTTGCCACCCTATTCTAAGGCGTACAAAACTGATAAAAATGAATGAATTGTAACCAAACTTTTTCCAAATATGGCTGAAGCTATATATCTCTTCTAGAATATGTACACATGTCATTTGTTTCCAATAATTGTGATATATTCAGTCAGGTCTTTTGCGCTACCAATCGAAATCGGCATGAACTTTCCGGACAACCCAATAGAATATTCAACATTAAATCATTTCATTGAAGCTTTACAATTAGCCAGTACCTAAATGTAAATCAATTCTTTTCATCCTGTTTAAATGTCACAATTTCAATGTTATTGATGTTTCCTCAACTAAATAAAACAATTGCAAAGGCCAGAATTTTAAAATAAATCTATTATTAGAGTACTCAGGTTATTATAATAATTATAAGTTGCTTTGGACAAAATTTCTACACTTTGAAATGCAAAACAATTTATATTATATAAATCAAATTATTGCTTTACATTTATCACGTATTAAAATGTAAAGCAATAAAGACATTTTTTCCCCTTTTATTAAAAATAAAAATGTTTTATACTTAGCCAACAATCAGAATAATTAATTAACAACATTTACTTTATTGTACTTATAACTACAATGTGAATTGTTATCTAAATTACATTGACAATAATGCGCTTCAGTACTAACTAAATAAGAAAAATCACGGACCTTTTTCAGGGCTTCTTCTATTATCAAATACAAAACCCTATTTTATTGCCTGTAAAGCATTCAATGCAAATAATAGTCTAGTGAAAAGTTGCTGGTGCCAGACTTTCTATTACGGGTGTGTTACCAAAAGAAATCCTTTTCTCGAATCCCATTTAAAGTTCTCGGAACCGATATTCTGCAATCAAGCTTGACTAACAGACCTACTCCAGAAAGGTCCGCAGTTCCGCAAAACATTCCAGCAAGTACTTCATAGAAAGAATAATGTGTACCTTAGCTACCATAGAAAAGGTGGGGTGAGCACAAGAGTGATGTTTGTGGGGGGAGGGATTTAAATTCAATACTGGGGGATGCTGTTGAAGAGAGGGGATGTTAGGGGGGAGAGATTCTCGACCTACGTCTTATAGTCCACGGTATTTGGTGAAGTTCACTTCTAAAAATAGGACAGAAAAGTGAGGGAAAATCTAGTGGTCTCTTCTTTTTATTTTTTTTACGATGCAGCTTTGCACTTCTAATACAGTATCTAAGAAGAAATTAAAAATGGACGGGATTCCAAATTTTCTTGAGTCTAAAGGTGAACACAAATATATAACAGAAATAATAGGGATAAAATCAAGGTGAACTGTACGTTAAATTTTCCAGAACCTGAATTTGTATACGAATGTTAAACAAATAAAGACATAAAAATAAAAGTTATAAGAATAAAAGAAAAAGTTAATTAAATTCAGCCTGAATTCTATAATTTTCCTGATTCCAAATTCGAATACGAATGCTAAAAAGATGAGAGTAAAATAAATAACAGAAACAAAATTCAAAGTATAAGAATAATAAGAGCAAAAAAGTATAATAAACCAATTAATAATAAAATTCTTAATTGAAATAATAAAAAAAAATGTTAGTGTATAAAAACATAAGAATGCAAGTTTAAAAATATTCGGTGGCCGTATGAATTTACATAAAAAGAGATATAGTTACAAGTTTATGACTTAATTTTGCGAACACTTTCGTTTTTATTAGATACTTCAATTCCTTATCAGATATTTTCTTACAATACCATCAATAGAATTCATTATAACATTATTAAAATAAGTGACATATTTATAAATTTAATTACAAAAAATATTGATAATCTATATATATTGTTTGTATATATGTATGTATATATATCAATATAATCTTTCTTAAAATCAAATGAAAAATAATAATTAAATGTACGAAAATAAAGTTGTTTAAAATTAATTTAAATATATATAATATTGAGAATTATGAGCGAATTATTTTAAGTATGAAAGTTCATAACATATTATTTATGTAATTCCTGCACAATTCTAAGATTAATTACACTTGTAGCTTGTTATATAAAAAATTATTATTACACTTGACAAGTATAAATAATTTTGGAAAAAATTTTTATATTAAAATTTGTATGTTACCTATATTGTTAAATATATTTTTCTAATTTTGAAATGTGAATTTGATTTTGGATACGTATATATTTATTGATTACTAGATTGAAATTTCCCTTAACATGCCTAATTATTGGTATTTAGTAGTGATTGCACATTTTTAATATTAATGAATGTCAACAGCCTAAACGTAAATTGTTAACCATAGTAAAGAATTGTAAGAATCTGAATCTCTTTTATAACAAGTAAGACACGTGAAAAAAAATTGTAACTTTTTTGTTTTACAAATTTTTTAAAGTTATTTTATAACGTTTTTATAATTACTATTGTGAAAAAAAGACTCTAAGTATACTTTATATTTTAATAATTACTTGATATTTCCAGTATGCAGCAGTACTAATAGTTGGGACTACTAGCTTAATGTTTCCTAAAGAGAAACGAGCAGCCGCGTGACTAATTTTTGTAAAATTTGATAATCGTAAAACCGATTCCATTAATTTAATGAATAAAAAATATTTTTATGAAATGAACTAAGAAGAATTTTTTTTTTTTGATAAACGTCTCTCTGGATTCTCATTAAATATAAGAAAAATTTTAAAATTAATCAATTATAGCTTACAAATTTAAGAAGCACAATCACTGAAAACCTCAGGAGTCATGACTATACTAAAAAATATAAGTTCTTTTACATACTTCTAATTTTCTACTGAATTTTTTTATATGCCTAACATTTTTTTAATTATCTAATATTGCATGTTTTTAAAAAAATGTTTATGAATTTCTAGATAAATTATTATTTTTTATTATAGAAGGGTAGCATTTTAAAGTTCGTTAAAATCTTAATTTCATTTGCTTCATTTTCACATTTGGCTTATTGATCAAAGTAACATTTTGAATTTAGCAAAGGTATTAACTCAGAACAACATTTATGATATTATTTAGGTATTTCATATACCGTTATTTATGATATTATTTAGGTATTACATGTACCGAAATCTATATTCATTTATATCAGAGTAATAAAAATAAAAGACGTCTTATTACGATATATTTCTTTTTTGTGTTGCTAAGTTAACGTTTATTTGTGATATAGTTTTTTGTAGAACTAAGTTTAGAGGAAATAAAAATAAAGAATATAAAATTTATGCATGTGGAGTTTGGTATAGAATTAGCAAAAACAATTTGTTCGATTTACAATGTCATTTAAGAAAAAAGTATTTTTCTTTATTTATTTAATTATTTTTTGCTTTTTTTTAATTTTAAAATTTGACTGATAAAGTTTATTTCACCATAATGACAAGCTCACAGTATAATAAATTTAAATTACAAAACTTTTTGCATAAAAGAGATTAAAACATTTAAATTTTCGGAAGTATCATAGATCTATATTTTTTTTATCCTGTTTCCAATTTTTCCTTAATTATTCCTCACTACAGTCTGTGTATTCTAAAAAATTTAAGTCTTTAGAAGTGATGACAGCACAAATGGTTAAATTATTTAAGTACCATACATTTTGTAATGACTTTCACTAAAACTTTTTGGCTTAATATCAACATTTTTCTGAGTAACAGAATTAATTTACGATGAATTCATGTCTTTATATGAAGTAAAGCAACTAAGCTTATTAGTGATACTTTTATAAGTAGAACTGAATCAGGAAATATTTTAAAAGAGCTTTAAACATTTTCCATCATGGATCTAATGAAATCAGGAAATATTTTAGAAGAACTTTAAGCATTTTCCATCATGGATCGGATGAAATCAGGAAATATCCATCATGAAACATTTTAGAAGAGTTTTAAACATTTTCCATCATGGATCTGATGAAATCAGGAAATATTTTAGAAGAGCTCTAAGCATTTTCCATCATGGATCTGATGAAATCAGGAAATATTTTAGAAGAACTTTAAACATTTTCCATCATGGGTCTGATGAAATCAGGAAATATTTTAGAAGAGTTTTAAGCATTTTCCATCATGGATCTGATGAAAGAAACTGTACGGATAATGGCAAGACATGAAATATAAATGTTAGGCAACCATTGAATACGCATTTAGTAGTACTTATTCAACTCTGAAAGGCCGAAGTATGAGTATTGATTTAAATGGAACTGCGTGACGAAATTTTCAACAGACACACTTCTAAATAATGACACCGTACCAAACCAATTTCATTTCATTGTCCTGCTTTACCTTGGGACTCTTGCCTTCTTCTGGAGTACGACAAAAAAGTGGCAACATTCTTCTTATCAAAGAAGAAAAACCGCTGAAATTGTAATCCACATCTACCTAAAAAGTACTATTTTTCCTTTTTAAAAATATATACAAAAATAATAATGGAAAATGGTATTAGAAAAAAAAACGGTAAGGGGGGGGGGTTCACGATTGATGGTGGGTAGGGTGTACCACAATGGCACATTCGGAACGGGCCGTACACGCACACACAACACTCGACGGTTGTCGGGAAATGTTGCATTCGTTATCCCATCCGGAGATAAACATCCCCAAAGTGGAGAAAGATAGAAAGAATAGGGGGGGGGGGAGAAAAGTGTGCAGACCTCCTCAATCTTGTGTATTTGCTATAAAAAAAATGAAAAGAAAAAAAGGAAATATTCGGGGGTGCTTTAGAAAGGCTTGCGATAACACAGAGGTCTTGACTTCCAATGAAAGTGCGTGGATTCCCCGCTGATAGATTACTCACTCCCTCTTTGGTATCAAAAGCATTTTAAAGCCCCCCTAATCCCTTGTCAACATTTGGACTTAGTGCCGGAATCCTGATACCTGCCCGACAATCAATAAAACTTTTCCTGATAAATTGTCCGTGAGGAAATTGGGGAGGGAAAAAGTCGTCTTATTTTCTTGACACAATGTTAGAAATTAAGAAAGAAGAGTTTAGATGTTTACCAAATGATAATTTTTTATCTGCTAAAAATAATATAAATTAAGTAATTTTTTATTGTTTCATTTACTTATTTTCAGTCATTAAATTTCGAATATAATTAGTGTGATAAGATCATGACAGGAACTGAATTATTATTTCTCAAATTTATAAGCATTATAGATGTATTTTGGATTAAATATAGTTTATTTATTCTTAAGTAAAATAGCTATATATCTCTTAATAAATTCATAAAGTTTCCGGATTCATTTATTATCTTTATAAAAAAATTTATTATCTTTATTTTTTTATAAAGATAAAGATAAAGTGATAGGTGAAAGAAAAAACACAAACTATTGCAAAAAAGAAACTCTTTAATACCAATGAAATATTTTAAGATTTCAATTTTAATTAGAATTTCCTGCAAGCATTGCATTATTAAAAAATCTTCTTAGTTTTAAAAAAAAGTCATTAAAAAGGTTCAAAAGTCTGTATCTTATGAACAAACATAAATCAAAAGATTATTTCAGATACAACACTATTTTAATCTCGAAAAATGCGTGTATTAATCTATAAAGACCTGCTTATTTACAGTATTATCACATTTACATATCTTAATCACTTTGGTCAAAAATTAATAATGGAAATATATTCAGGTTGATTTGCTGCATAACATCATTAAGAATATTTTTAACTCCGATTTTTCAATGATTGATAAAAATAGATTGATAAGAAAAGCTGCTACAAGCAAAATCCTTAGCAATATTGATAAGTATTAAAAAGATAAAAAATTAAACTTAGATCTACTTTCTAAATTATTATATCTAAAAATCACAAGACTTAAAAATGTTTGCTATGCTACTATTATTAAAGATAATGTACAATAAACAAAGAAAAAAAATCTAGTAGAAATCTAGTAGAAATATACATTAAATTAAATGCTAACTGTTTAAATTTTTTTTAAAAATGATATTCCTTATTTGTATAAATTATAATCTTTTTTACCAAAATCCAATTTTTTACTCATACTTTTTTACATTTCTCCAGAAAATGCGTTTATTTGATAGCCATGATTTAGTGGGCACTTTATGTGTGTCTTATCATTATCCAGAAAGTGAATAATTTAGAACTTAAGATCAAGCATCTTGACTTGACCTGTTAATTTACATAGAACTGACACTGTGACCATTTATGAACGTCATGACTTTTCGATTGAATGGGGTATAGAACCTGTTACCTTCTAGGTAACGAGAAAAATGACTTTTTCACGGTTTAAATTGTTATTCAATTTAAAGTTTTTATTTCTTATATAATTTAAAAAGTTGTGCCTCGGAAATTCAACTGGCATTTGTAATCAATGAAGAAAAGCTAAAGAGTATTTTTAGAAACTCACCATTTCTCCAACAATTACTAAAAATTTAGTTTTTAAAATTCGTTATTATTTCATACATGTTTAAACTCTGACTCAGTTTTATTATGTCGATAGTTAAAATAGTAATAATATTGTTATACTAAATTGTTATATAAAATAGTAATAATATAATATTATTATATTAATACTTAATATTATTGTATTTTTTTAAAACAATGTGATAAAAAA